>CM044009.1:16868369-16896100 GCA_024085815.1 Flaveria linearis | reverse complement strand
TAATGGTATCAGAGGGGTTAATCATTGATCGATCTTACCATTGATCATTTGAAACTGCTCTTTTGGTCTCTCAGTTTGATCGAATTAGCAATTTGCAAGAGTTAGTCATAGAGAGTGAGTTTCTTGCTGTTTCCGGCCAAAACCTTGAGGTCTTTCGTGGTTTCGAGAGTCATATTTGTCTGGTTTAAACTTGTTTTTGACTAAAACCTGAGATGACAACACAACTAATGATCCTCACAATACTGGTTCCACAACCAAGCCTCGCATGCTGGTTAGGAACGAGTATAACATATGGCAAGACGTATGCTGCACCACTTGGCTGTCAACAGTGCTGGCTGTTGGAATCAGTGGTGCATGGGCCATACAAGCCTATGGTGAACGTCCCGGAATCTAATGAACAGGTTGCGAAGAAACCTGAACAGTATTCGACAAGATCTAAAGCTGTTTGAAAATGATGCTAGAGCCCAGGAATTTTAGCCATGGCTATTCCAACGAGATATATTCAGGGCTCTTGCATCATGAGTCTGCTCATGACCTATGGGTTGCTCTAGGAACAATTTGGAGGAACTGATTCGGTCTTAGCAAACAATAGGGAAATCCTTGCCCAACAATATGAGACTTTCTCATATAGAAAGGGTGAGACTCTGACCCGCAGTTTGAGCGGTTCTCTTGTTTAATCTCTGAGCTGAAGATGGTTAAACAAGAGTACTCCAAAAGCCAGATGAACAACAGGTTCCTCAGGTCATTGCCTGAGAGATGGGACACATACACCATTGTCCTACGCTCTAGTGCTGACCTTGACACTCTATCTCTCACCCAAACTTCATGGGAAACTACTCACTTTTGAGAGAGAGGTAGAGCAAAAGAGGAAGTTGTCATCTTCTGGCAAACTTGCTGATGACTTTGTCCAGGTAATACTGCCTTGATAAGTCATGAGTCAGAATATGCTTCATCTGAAAGTTCTTATGATGACATATTCGATTTCTCTACCAACTCAGAACAAGCTTTTGTTGGTGTTAGTAGTTCAGGAGGTGGTGGTGACAACTTGTGTTTTCTGATGGAGGATTTGAAGGGCATTCCAGATGATGATCTGGAAGAGATGGATATTTTGAACCAAATGGCAATGATAAATATCCGATCTCAGAAGTTCTACAAAAGAACTGGTAGGAAATTCCCAGGACTCTCTGGCAAAACCAAAGTTGGTTTTGACAAGAGCAAGTTGAGGTGTCACAAGTGCCAAAGGCTTGGACACTTTGCAAAGAGTGTAGATCATCTGGATCTAACTCTCTGCACCCTTTGTGACTTTTCCCCGTAATAGCTCACAGCACAAAGGGCAACCTTCTACAGTTCTCCCCATCCATCTCAAGCACAAGCACCACCTGCTTATTTTGTGCCACAGGGTCATATGCCTTATCTTACCCCTGTTACTACATGCCTCAGGCTGGTCAATCTCAAACCCCCCGGCTCAACCACCTCATGCTCTTCCAGAGCCTCATTCTCCCAATCTCATCACCACACACAACCTCACAACAAAGCTTTTTCCTCCAACTGCTGTTGACTGGAGTAGTCTACCAGAAGAGCTATCTGGTCAGGACCACTACTCCAAGATGCTGGTCAACATGGTGGTGATCAACCTTTTGGAAATCTTGCTCTGATGGCCCTTGATTCTGCTGAAGGGTCATCATCCAATGCCTCATCTCAGGTATCCACTGAGGCAAAAGCCAAGCTTTGTTCAGAGTCATGCATAGCAGCATTTGCTTCTATTAGAGAAGCAAATGTAGCTTTAATAGATAAAATCTTGAGCTTGAGCACACTATTTCCAAAGAAAAAGCTGATTTTGAGGTTGTTCTAAAAGATAAATGATGAGATTTACAAGCTTAACTGCCAAATCAAAGATGCTAAAGCTAGGGAAGATGTACTTCTTGAGAAGTACAAAGATCTCAAGGAAACTCTTGCAACCACCCAAGTTGAGTGTGATCGATGGGTGCAATCTTGCAAGGGTTTTGAAATGCTTCTTAGCAAGCAAACAGCTTCCAATGTGAAGTTTGGCATTGGTTATAATCACACTGCTCCTCCCACAGATTTCAGTTCAAGAGCAGAAGTTGAATCTGATGGGAGAGCAATAACCAATCCTTCTCATCATGTGACTTACTACCTCTGAATCAGCATCATCAGAGATAGACTATCACATGACTAAAAGGCTGATCAACTCAGAAGTTGTCACTAGAAGTACTGAAGGTACTGGAGAGCAAGTGACAACATCTGAAGTTCAAACCTCAAATACTGTTAGCACTAAAGAGAAGAAAACTAACAGCAGGAAAGGTTTGAAGACAGCTAAAGAGGATACCAGGAAAGCAGACACTAGGAAGAAAACTGCTAGTACTGATGTCAAACAGCTGAAGAACAAGTCTTCAGCAGTTAAATCCTCTTCAGCTGATGATCAGCATAAGATGAAGAAGAAGCCATGCGAGATATGTGGCTTATTCAATCATCTCACTGATGATTGCTGGTACAAAAGGGGTTCCAAACTCAAGCAGAAGGAGAAAATTTCCGAGAGCATCAATAAAATGAAGAGTGAGTTTGAAACCAAGTTTGTACTGGCAACATCCAAGTCTGAAATCCCTAAGCCCAAAGCTAAATCTAAGGTAGGGATTTCTCAGACAACAGCTGAGGTTGCTCAGAAAAAGATGGTACAACATAGGAACTCATCATCAGTAAACTCCAATGTGTCTAAAGAGCTGAAGCTTTATCACCAAAACCAGACACAGTTGGTGATGATGGTTCAGCAACTAGTGGGAAAGAGTCAACCACTTAGATGCTCCTATGTTGAAACCACAGAAAAGGAAGTCCAAGCCAAAAGCTTCCTCTTCTGTACCATCTTCTTCACCTCAAGCTGTCACACATAACACACTGTTAGTGCTACATCTGTAGCTGAGATCAGACCCAAGGCCAAGCAGGTTTGGGTCTCCAAGACTAACTAACACATGGTTGTGTTTGCAGGGTTCTTCAACATGCCAAAGAAGCATCTGGTATGTAGACAGTGGAGGATCCATGCACATGACGGAAGCAGCTCCTTCTTATGACTACTCTCAAGGAAAGAAGGGATTTGTTTCTTTTGGCAACGATGCAAAGGGTTACATCGTCAGAAAAGGCTTTGTTTCCAACGGGGAAATAAGTTTGATGATGTTAACCATGTGGAGAATCTCAAGTACAACCTCTTGAGTGTCAGTCAAATGGTGACAAAGGCCATGTTGCCCTTTTTACAAGCCAGAACTGTAGGATTCTGTCATCCAAAGTTCTGAGTTTGATTGACAAGGCATTGGATGAACACACTCTCCTGAAGGCCAACAGGACAGGAAGAGTGTATGCCTTAGATCTTTCCAAAAAGATGGATCTAAAAGGCCATCCTTGCCTATTCTCCAAGGCATCTCCTCAAGAGTCTACACTATGGCATAGAAGGCTGGGTCATGTTAATTTCAAGAACATGAATCAGCTTATAAGCCATGGTTTAGTAAGAGGATTGCCTCTGAAGGAGTTCAAGTGTGAAGATGACTGCACTGCTTGCTTGAAAGGAAAACAACACAAAGTTTCATTCCCTTCAATAGAAGAACCAAAGTCCACTGCCTGCTTACAACTTCTGCACATGGATCTCTTTGGTCCTGTCAGAGTAATGAGCATGGCAAAGAAGAAATACTGCCTGGTAATTGTGGATGATTACTCCAGGTTTGTATGGACTTTCTTCTTGCACTCCAAGGATGAAGCAGCAAAGACAATAATGAACTTTGTGTTACAAGTAGAAAAGCAGTATTCCCTACAGGTCAAGTGTGTGAGGAGTGACAATGGAACAGAATTTAGAAACCACACACTTGATGACTTCTACCTGTCCAAGGAATTAGAAGGCAGTTTACCATTCCAAGAACTCCTGTAGAATGGAGTGGTGGAGAGAAAGAACAGGACCCTCATTGAAGCAGCAAGGTCAATGTTGGCTGACTCAGGACTGCCACTGACCTTTTGGGCTGAAGCTGTCAATACAGCTTGCTATGTGCAGAATAGAGCCTTAGTAAATAAGAGGTTGATGAAACTCCCTATGAAGTTCTTCATCATTTGGCCCCTCTTATTTCATTCTTTAGAGCCTTTGGTGTCCTTGTTTTTATTCTCAACACTAGCAACCCACTCCATAAGTTTGCTAGTAAGGTGGATGCAGGGTACTTTGTTGGTTATTCATCAACTTGCAAAGCATACAGAGTCTTCAACTGTAGAACCAAAGGGTTGAAGAAACTTTGCATGTTAAGTTCAATGAATCTCCAAAGGACAAGATTCCACAAAACCCTGTGGAGCTGTTTGATCTGGACATACTGCAATATGTTCCTTATCAACCTCCATCTGTTGAGCCTGTCAACAGATCTCCACCTGGTGGTACTGAAGATGATGAAGTCAGTACTCACCTCTTCAAGTTCAGTGACAACCTGCCTAATTCCACTGAACCTGATGCCCCTGTAGCCTCAGCAGCTCCATCCACTACAAATGCTGATGAGATTTCTGCTTGCTCTACTTCGTTTGAGCTGCCATCCTCTACATGGTTTCAGGAATCTCCATCACCATCTGTTGCTGCTGATGGGTCTACAAACACTTGCACAGATATCATAGTTTATCAAGAGCTCAAGAATCACCCCACTTCACAATCATTGGTGATATTCATGCTGGAGTTTCAACCAGGAATCAATTGTCCAACTTCTGCTTCTATGCTCTCTTCATCAGTCAGCAAGAACCAAAGAACTATCATATTGCTTTAAGAGACAATGGATGGGTGGAAGCTATGCAGCTTGAGCTACTTCAATTCAAGAAACAGCAAGTGTGGGAGCTTGTTCCATTACCCAAAGGTAAGTGTGCTATAGGCACCAAATGGGTATTCAGGAACAAAACAGATGAGAAGGGCCAAATTGTCAAGAACAAGGCCAGACTAGTTGTTCAAGGTTTTGCACAAGAGGAGGCATCGATTATGATGAGACCTTTGCACCTGTGGCAGACTGGAAGCAATTAGACTATTCTTAGCTTATGCTGCCTTTCACAGTCTTAAGGTTTATCAAATGGATGTCAAAGTGCCTTCCTATATGGAAAAATCAAAGAAGAGGTTTATGTGTGTCAACCACACAGGCTTTGAGGACAATAAACATCCTGATTGGGTGTACAAGCTTGATAAGGCTCTTTATGGGCTGAAGCAAGCACCTAAAGCCTGGTATGAGACACTTTCAACTTTCTTCTAGAGAACAAGTTCACTAGAGGCACCATTGATAAAACCTTATTCATCAAGACTGTGGGACAACATAAGCTCCTTGTTCAGATTTATGTTGATGATATCATCTTTGCATCCTCTGATCCAAAGTTGTGTGATGAATTTACAAAGCTTATGAAGCTGAGATTTGAAATGAGTGCTATGGGAGAATTACAGTACTTTCTGGGCTTGCAAATCAAACAACTGGATGATGGAATCTTCATCCATCAGTCCAAGTATACCAAAGAGTTGCTGAATAAGTTTGATTTACAATCCTGTAAGCCCTGTTCTACTCCCATGAGCAGCATCACACAACTAGATGTTGATCAGAAAGGTAAAGCGGTTGATGAAACCCTTTACAGATGTATGATTGGGTCCTTGATGTACCTTACAGCTTTTAGACCAGACATCATGTTTTCAACATGTGCTTGTGCTAGATTTCAGGCTGCACCTAAAGAATCCCATTTGATTGCAGTCAAAAGGATCTTTAGATATCTGCAAGGTACCACAATCACTAGGACTTTGGTATTCAGCTGGGCATTCATGCAAATTAGTTGCTTTCTCTGATAGTGACTATGCAGGATGCAAAGTCACCAGAAAATCCACTTCTGGTGGTTGCCAATTCCTAGGCAATTGTTTAGTTTCTTGGCAGAGTAAGAACAAACATCATTGCTACATCCACTGCTGAAGCTGAGTATATTGCTGCTGCAAGCTGTACCTCTCAGATACTCTGGCTTCAGAACCAACTTCTGGATTATGGCATTACTGAGACTAAGACTCCATTATTAATGGACAGTGCTTCAGCTCTTTGTATTGTTAAGAATCCAGTCCAGCACTCTAGGACCAAGCATATTGAGATCAGACATCATTTTATCAGGGATTGTTATGAGAAAGGTCTGATTGATCCTAAGTTTGTGCCTAGTGCTGATGAGCTTGCAGACATTTTTACTAAGCCTTTAGATAGTGCCACATTCCAAAATTTGGTACTAAGGCTTGGTATGCTGCAGCTTGAATGATTTGACCTATGCTGGTACTCTTAGTTCACAACTACTGAAGAGCAAAGGTCAAATACAAGTACTGATGAGTCATTTAGTCTTCAGCTCTTTCACAACTACTGAAGACTAAAATAACTCAAAGTACTGATGTACTTAATTTATTGTAAACAACTGATGTAGTGAGGTGGATTACAACTACTGATGTATGATTTTCAATAAATAAGTACTGAAGAACGAATTTTGTTCACAAGTACTGATGTGTGATCTTACACAAGTACTGCAAAATTTGTTCACCAGCTCGGAAGACTATTTCATCAGCACTTGTGAACATCTGATCACAAGAGCCGAAGGCAAATATTCTCCAGAGCTGAAGGGTCAATGAAACATCTGAAAGTCAGCCAAAAGGAGCTGATGAGTAAATGTGGAGGCCAGTATGAAACAATTGATTTGACGGAAACAGCTGATGAGAATTTCACATCAGCTGATACCAACAGCTGCTGTTTTATCCAAACAACTGAGGGACCAAAACCATGTCTTCAGTAGTTTCACAACTACGGAAGGCTAACACCAAGTCTTCAGTTGTTACAACGTCTGAAGAAGACTACTAGGTTATCAATAGTTCATAACTACTGAAGATAGTAATTCTTCCGACGTTTACAACTTCCGAAGGACAAAACCAAGGTCTCAGTAGTTTCAACTACTGAAGACTAATACCAAGTCCTCGGAAGTTACAAACACTGAAGGTTAAAACCACGTCATCAGGAGTTATGAAACTGATGACTAACACCAAAACCTTCAGCAGTTTTCTTTCAACCTTTAGCCTGCCCTATAAATATCTTACTTTCAGAGCATTTACTTCACTTGCCCTAATCTTACCAAACCCTCTGAAATTCCCACACACCATTATTGGCGTCCTGCACATAAAGCCTAGACACAACTGTGTCGCATATCTCACTAAACCGCCATTATGGCCCAAGTTTCATAATGCCGTCGATCTCATGCACGACTCCCCATACGAAACGGCATTTCTCATCAACCCCACCATATACACCGACTCCTTGACGGAGTTTCTGGACAAATGTGACCGTCCACACTGGAGAGCATGATGGCGAGGTCTCTCTCCGGTCCTCCGTCAACGGCCAGACCGTGGTTATCAATCCAGCTACTATACGCCAAACCCTAAGCTGGAAGATGCCACCTACCCAACCTCCTACCCCAAAGGTACCCTGGATCTATCATTCACATCCAACGACTACCAGGGTGACCTATCAGCCTCTACCTTGTTGAAGAAACACTTCCCTGATCCTCAACGATTGATCTTCCACATGGTGAATGTTTGTCTAGCTCCCAAAACCTCTTCGTGGGACCAGATGTCAACAAGGTGGCAACAGGTATTGTATTCTATCCTTGAGAAACAACCACTAAATTTTACTGATATTTTATTTTTGGAACTCAAGGACATGGCCACAAAATCTTTTTCTAACCGTTGGAACTTGTATCCACGGTTCATAATGGCCATAATCGAATACCAGCTTCAGGCTGAGGGACTAGTTGGCACTGGGTCCCTGCCATGGCTGTTCAAGCTGAGGTATACTCCAGGCACAACACTGACCCCACACTCAAACAGGCTGGCCGGCTGCGAAAACCCACGCAGCTGGAACCCACAGCCTCCACCTCCAAATCCAAAGTCCCCACCAAGCCAAAAGCCAAAAAGAAGCCCACAAAGGCTACTCAGGGAGATGAGTCCCCTGAGGATGCCCCTGCCACACAAAGGCAGGATGTGCCTGCTGGTTCGATTCTCCCAGCAGGTACCACGACTCCACCCCCACCACAACCGCACAGGCTTCCTCTCAACAGGAGCCTGATGCAACCAATTTTGGGGCAACCACATTACTGGGGTCTTCCTCACTTGAGGAGGCTGCCATTGAAGAGCACAGTCCTCCCCATGTGCATACTGCTTCTAGCCCACATACAGAGGAGACCGCCCCACTAAGCCCAACACTGGTAATAGCCAGAGTGCTGACTGATCTGAGCACTTCACCCTCTCCCAGAAACCTATTACCACTGGGGAGACTCCAACCGAAGAGGGGGTGGGCACAAGTGCTGATCAGAGCCCACAGCACAGAGAATCAGTTCACTCTCCCAGTGTGGCTAGGGAGAGAGAACAATCTGGTGAGGCTGCCACTTCCCCTGCATCAACATCTGAGCAGGGTGAAGCTGGTAACATCTCTAAGACCTCACCAGAGGCAATGGCCGATGATGGATCCAATCCGGAGGCCAGAAGTCCCCAGTACCAAGATCAAGGGGCACATGTCATTACTGAGCCACACTCAGGACATGTTCATCCTGACAATGTCAGGAGGTCAGGTGATTCAGCTTATGCTGATGATGACCTGAGCTTCTTCTTTGATGTAGTTGCTCAAAACACTATCCTTGAGGATGAGATAAGCAGACTCAAAGAGCTGCTTGCTCAGATGACTCAGGATAGAAGTCCATCTGCCACCACTACCCAACAGATGGCACCTTCACCCGAAGGTCTCACAAACACTGAGCCAACCCCACAAACTCGGCCACCAGCCCCTGCTTCTGGCACTAGCTCTCAGGGTCAGAACCCCCCTGAGCAGCGGATGCTATCTTCCAGAAATCCCTACCTCTCATCACACCCATACTTCAAAATATAGTAATTCAGACCCTTGATGAGAGGCTTCCCACATACATACAACCCTTGGTGGAGGTTGTCGTTTCTAAGGCGCTTGCTGATAGTCAAACCCCAACCAATGCACCCAAAAGGGGAGACATCAGTGCAAGCCAAGAGGAAGAGGGGTGAGAGAGGGAGAGGCAGAGAAAGAGGTGGTGGTTGAGAGGGAGTTGGTTGAGGAGACTGGGAAGGTGAGGGAGAAGGGGAAGAGGAAAGAGAGGGAGGTAGAGCCAATAAAAGTGACTGACATCCAAAAGGATTTCAGTGTCACTGATAAGAATAAGGGAAAGGAAAGAAGGTGGCTGATCCTGATCTAGCAGCCCTTGTCAAGGAGGCTGATGCTAAACATACCCGTTCAATGAACAAAGTCATTGAACAGCTGTTCAGGCAAGGCTTTGACAAGGACACTGCCTTGCTAGATCAAGAGATCAGGAATATGGAGAAGAGGGAGATTGAGTACCGATGGACTACTCTTAGCCAAGAGGAAAGACAAAAACTTGAGGCTATGAGTAGGTTCACTTCGAAGTACCTGGGCAGACCAGTCCTTGATGTTAAGGCATGGACCAGGGACAGACTCTTGGCAATAACCACCAAGATCTGTTCAGCTGGTGATTTTACCAAGGGACTGGTCGCTGAGGCCCTATCTGAAGCCGGTGCTGGGAACAGGACACTGCTAGTCAAGCTAACCAAACCAGCCCTTATCTCTAGGCTTCTAGCAGTGCCTGCCAACATTCCCACACCAACCACCAAACCACAACCCACAAAACCAACCCCTTCACCACCAAAACCCGCAGCCAATGATCCACCCTTGAAGAAGAAGAGAAGGGTGCTGAGGCTGCAAGATGAGAAGAGGATGATGAGGAGGATAGCTTGCCTATTTCAGCAGTTATACCCTTACCCAAAGCCAAATCACAAACCATCACTCCCACCTCACAGCAGGACACTGTGAGGGCTAAGTTAGAAGAGGAGGAGCAGCAAAAGCGACATGATGAGGAAATGCTGAAAAGCATTGACAAATGCTATGCTGCTTCGACCTCTATAATAAATATGCAGAAAGAAGCTCTGAGATTAGTTCATCTTGAAACAAACTATCAATATGAAAGGGATAAGGTGAGAACTTGGCCTGACCCAAGGGTGTCTCACAGGATAGTCAAAAAGGACATGCCTGTGAGATACAAAAGCCACTAAAGAGAATCGTAGATGAAGTGATCTCTGTGGCTTTGTAATAACACCCTGGGAAATAGTAGAGGAATTCGAGAAAGCCTATAGAGCCGGCCAATCACCCTTTTCAATGCTAGATAATAGGGTGGTCAGGAAGGGCCTGGTCTATAAGAGGCTTGAGAATTTCCATAGGAACGAGCTCAATCTGTTGCTGGAGGGTAAACATCCTGATGAGTTTGCATACAGGCAAACCACAACACTTGAGCTCAAAAATGGAAGACAGGTCAAGTTCATCTCAGAGCTGTACGGTCGGGAGGGATTGTTTGAAGGTGAGCCTGAAGACATGTCCAAAGAAGAACAAATGATCTTTCTTCAGGCCTACACCCGAGAATCCTACCGGCTTGTACATGGGAGGTAGATCTCATGGATGGGGGAACAGCTCTGTGTCCAATTCCCCAAGACAGAGCTCCCATCCATACTTAGCCAAACAAACACTTGAGACTACCTCTCCGGCCAGTGCTTATCTGGGTCAACTCCTAATCTGATCTAGGAGGAAATAGACCAATCTTTATGCCACCAATAAGTGGGACATCCAATAATTAGAGGTTTTGGCTGCATTGGTTCAGGGGGAGTTTGTTGGACCAAAAGAACCAATGAGCCAAGATCAGGAAAACCTCTAAGTCCCACATGCCACTACAACAACAAGTGAAGACTCTCATCAGCTATTGTGTTCTCTTGCCGGAAGGTCAGAGAGGAACTGAGGACTCTCATCAGCTATTGTGTTCTCTTGCCTGAATGTTAAGGCTCGAGAGCATCTTAGTGCCAGCTCTCTGCTGAGATGATGAAGTCTGAAGAACAAATTCTGAAGATCAAAGAACTGAAGATCATCAGCTGAAGATATCAAAAGGCTGAAGATCTAAAGAACTGAAGATCTTCCGAAGCACAAAGTCTGAAGACAAAGACTGAAGACAACAACTGATGATATCTACTAAGATCATCAGTTGTTACATCTTCCGAAGCTGTTCTATCTTCCGAAGCTGTTCTATCTTCGAAGCTGTTCTATCTTCCGAAGCAAAGTCTGAAGAAAAGACTGAAGACAACAACTGATGATATCTACTGAAGTCATCAGTTGTTACATCTTCCGAAGTAACATCTTCCGAAGTCTCATCTTCCGAAGCCAAGTCTGAAGACCAAGTACTGAAGACAGAGTTTGTCTCAACAACTGAAGAAGTCCTCTTCAGTTGTTGTGGTGGTTTTTCCTTTTCCGAAGTTTATTTTGTGTCAGTAGTTTACAACAGCTGAAGAGAATGTTCTTCAGCTGTTATAGTTTCAGTAGTTTACTTTTGTCAGTACTTAGGAACTTTTGTAAGAGGATGTCAGTTGTTGACATCTTCAGTAGTTTTATGTTTTGTCAGTTGTAATTTGAATATTCAGTGATGTCAGAAAAGGACATCATGCCCATCCTTTTGCCGCCTATAAAGGATGGGCAACCATACTGTTTTAATTGCCGAAACGTGCGAACCAATAGAACATTTATTGTTTTGCAGAAACTCTTCTCTCTATGTTCATGCTTTAATTTGAAATATCTTTTATGTTCTTGCGTTAATTGCTAATTAATGAGCTAAATCCGCTGCAAACATAATCTAATTGATCAACGAGAGAGGCTGAGATCCTGACAGGTAGTTTCGCAGAATGAACTTCGAGACTACCCAATCGACATAATCCAATCCAGACAAATGTGGGAAGATTAGCCTATGAAAACTAATGTTTTGAGTTCGAAACTCACATTAGAAGTCCAAAATCGAGTGAAATGCAATAGAACAAGACAGAGACGGAGATTTGAGACAAAAGTCTATGAAAAACCCTAAACAGTACTTAGTTTCGACGAAATTAGATTTTGCAAAAGTGAGTGATTTGATTCGAAACTATGTTTATGTACATAGGAGTTTCGCAGAGGAATAAAAATATAGTTTCGACTGAGCGAAACTATAGTTTCGGCGAGGCGAAACTATAGTTTCTGCAAGGTGAAACTATAATTTCTACCTAGCGAAACAGTAGATTCGTCTCAACACAGAAGTGTTAGCGAATCTGCTATTTCCCTAAACAGAGCTGCAAATTCGCTATGCGAAATTGTAGTTTCGTAGATATTTTTAAGAAACTCTAATTAAAAAATTAAATAAAATAAAATTAAAATTAAAATTAAAATAAAAAATATAATTAATAATAATAAAAAAATTGCCTTTTGAAAACTTTATTGCCCCACGATATCAATACTCATATATAAAAATAAAATAAGACTAAAATTAACAATAAATGGTAGGAAGGATATGGTGTCATGTTTTTCTCGAAGTTTTTCAGAGGATCATGACTTAGCGAGATTGCTGATATGTTTGTCGCTTAAACCCATTCCCTGTTCTTTTCAACTCGTGATCTGCAACTGTTTATCATGTTCTGGATTGTCTTAGTAACTCAGCAACTTGGTCCCTACTGATATTTGATAAAGAACTAGTCTCGTCATCAAGGTTTATTGAGTATAATCATTGATTTTGCATGATCACTATACTGAAACTACTTAATGCAACCACAATGACTGGCATATATACATATGGGACACTATAATGTACAGATGCGGACTCAACCTACAACTAAATGATGAGAGCTTCAGATCAATGCTTTCACATAGCAGAGAAGATCATCTAGGCGTGTTGATGAGAGCTTCAGGTCAATGCTTTCGCATAGCAGAGAAGATCATCACTCCAGGTCAATGCTTCCGCATAGCAGAGGAGATAAACACACATCTTTCCTTATGTAAAGTATGAATGTACATACAGTAATGGACTATTTGAGATTATTTAATGTTTGACTTACAGGGCGTTATCACCGAGTCACCATCCCAGTGGGAAACACCATAAGCTTCACATCGATAATCTATATACAGTAATAGGCTATTTGAGATTATTTAATGTTTGACTTAGAGAGTGTTATCACCGAGTCACCATCCCAGTGGGAAACACCATAAGCTTCACATCGATAATCTTTGACATCAATTAGCAACTCTCAACCAAGTTTAGACAAGACTTGTATCTTTATGCAGACCAAATATCATGAGGATAATCCTTATTACTGAGTTATGATCTTTAATTTGGCTGCATGATCACTTGTTTACTTTGTTTTTGGGATGAGTCTATCATGCATATCCCAACGTAAGATGTCCCCTTGTTCTAACTTCATTTCTTGAATTCCTGAGAGAATAAAAATTAAAACTTATTATTAGTATGAGTCTCCCCCGAAATTTTCATTTGACAGCTTACTAAATAGAAAATTTCCTAACAACTAAAGTAAAGAATAAAAAGTAAAGATCTATGGGACACAAGGCAGACAACAATCAAGACCATAAAGAAAATATGTACATATTTACAGATTAAACAGTTGTATTGCTCAGAAAAGATTTTCAAAACGATATTAATCCTAGCATAGAAATCAATTCATAAAAACGTGGTTTATCAAAGGTTTTTGTGAAAAGATCTGCTTTTTGATGTTTTGTATCACTAGGAATAATATTAATGAAACCCTTTTCTTGAGCATCACGAATGGCATGAATCCGTGTCTCAATGTGCTTGGTCCGAGAATGATGAATTGGATTCTTGGCAATCCCAATGGCTGCTTCGTTATCACAAAACAATGGAGTATGAAGAAAGTTGATCCCATAATCCATCATTTGATGCTGAATCCATAACACTTGTGAACAGCAACTAGAGGCAGCAATATATTCAGCTTCTCCTGCTGAGAGAGAAACCATGGTCTATTTCTTGCTTTGCCAAGAAACAAGGCAATTCCCCAAATACTGACAGCCTCCAGTAACTGACTTTCTGTTTAGCTTGCAGCCATTGGAATCACTATCAGAATAAGCATGCAAATCAAAATTCCCACCATAAGGATACCAAAGTCCCAAACGAGAAGAACCCTTTAGATAACGAAAAATTCATTTGACTGCCTTTGCATGGGATTCTTTAGGAGCTGATTGGTATCGAGCACAATATCCAACAGCAAAGGTGATGTTAGGACGACTTGCTGTAAGGTACATGAGAGAGCCAATGATGGATCTGTAAAGATGAGGATCGATTGGTTTTTCGTTTTCATCAGGAGTGAGACATGTTTGAGCCGTGAAGGGAGTCATCTCAGAAGAAGCGTCGTCCATTTTGAATTTCTTCAATATTTCCTTAATATACTTTTCTTGATGAATGAGAATTTCCTCTGGCTTTTGTTCAACTTGCAGCCCGAGAAAGAAACACACTTCTCCCATAATGCTCATTTCAAATTTGTTTCGTATAACCTCCTCAAACTCCTGACATAATTGAGGATTGGTAGAGCCAAAAATAATGTCATCAACGTAGACTTGCACAATCAACATCTCACCGTTTACCTCTCTTTTGAACAAGGTCATGTCAATGGTGCCTCGCGTAAAACCATTGCTTAAGAGATACTGGGTCAGTGTCTCATACCAGATCCGAGGAGCTTGATGAAGTCCATAAAGTGACTTATCAAGCTTGTATACTTTGTCAGGAAAGTCTGGATCTTCAAAGCCAGGGGGTTGACACGCATATATCTCTTCATCAATGTCGCCATAGAGAAATGCGCATTTGACATCCATCTGATAGACTTTAAATTGCTTGTGAGTAGCGTGCGCCAAGAATATTCTGATAGCTTCAAGACGGGCGGCAGGTGCGAAAACTTCTCTGTAGTCAATTCCTTCTTCTTGAGCAAAGCCTTGAACCACTAATCTGGATTTGTTTCGCACCACTATGTCCCGATCATCAGGTTTGTTCTTGAACACCCATTTTGTTCCAATGGGATACTTATTTGGTGGAAGATCGACCAGGGTCCACACCTTAAGTTTTTTGAACTGTTGCAATTCCAACTGCATTGACTCAACCCAGCAGGGATCTTGGAGAGCTGCATGTACGTTCTTAGGAACAGTTTGAGATGTAAAACAAGAGAACAAGAAAACATTAATCAATCCAGATTGACTCGCGTCCGAACTCCATCAGAAATAGAACCAATTATGTTGTCATGAGGATGATCTTTCAAAGTCTTGAAATCAGCAGTCATGGAAGGGATGTCAGTAGGTGGATGGTTAAATGATGAGCTGGATGGTGAGGTAGAGTGCGGTAAAGGAGATGAAGAAGGTGATGTTGATATGGGTGGAGGTGGAAGGTCAAACGAAGATGTGGAAGATGCAACATTGACTGAAGTATCATCAAGTGATGTAATGACGTGAGGCACAATAGGTTCAGCTGGTATGGGAGTAGGATGAATGATGTTTGTTGTTGTATTGGAGATAGACACATCATCATTGAAAACAGGAAGATTGAATGATTTGAACACCGTATCTGAGTCAAAGAACCAAGCTGGTTCTAAAGGAACATCAGAGGGATTAGATTCCTGCCAATCGACATAGAAGGACTCTTGAACGATACGTGTCCTCTTGTTATATACCCGATAAGCCTTTTGGGAAGAAGAATAGCCTACGAAATAACATTCATCCGACACGACACCAAATTTTGTCTTCTGTGCTTGAGTATTCAGGAGAGTGCACGAGCAACCGAATGGGCGAAAGAAATCAATCAAAGGCTTTCTCTTGTGAAATAGTTCATACGGAGTTTTTATCTTATCCTTGACTATCAACACCCTGTTGAGAACATAAGAAGCACAATTCACAGCCTCAGTCCAAAATATGATGGGTAAGGAGGATTCTATTAACATTGTACGTGCAGCTTGAATGAGGGTGCGATTCTTTCGTTCCGCGACACCATTCTGTTGAGGAGTTCTCGCAGCACTGAACTGTCTTAATATTCCTTTGGTTGCACAAAAGGAGTCAAAAATCAAGAGATATTTCTTGAGAGGGCATGTAAGTCCGGATGGCTTGGAAGTCCTAAACATCTTGAGAGGGCAGATGTAAGTCCGGATGGCTGTTAGTAAGTCCTTAAACTTGTTAATATTCTGTGATTAAGAGATATTTCTCAGGCTAGTTATGCTCAAATAGTTATATTTTAGGAATAAATAAATGGTATCACTGATCAACAATGCATGGTTTAAGTCAATTTGGGGTGACTTGAAATCTCGACAGTGTATTGAAGGATAATAATTATTTTACAGAATTTCTGATTGTGGGATCCACTGAATTATATTAAATCAATACAAAACATGATATATATCACTCCTTATGTTTCTGAGTAAAACCTGAAGTATAAGTTTAAAAAGGATAAAAGATATTGACAATCAACTTAACCAGTTATTTTAATAAAGCTGGATAGAGTATTGACTTAACAAAGAACTATATGATCTCATTATGAAAATTCTTACAAAACAATATTGATTAATAAACAAATCCGATCTTGATTCTTTAATTGTTTTCATTATTTTGTTATTTTGTATATATTGTTTTCATTTTACTTCTATTTTGTTTAGGATAAGACAAATAAATAACAGATAAATTTTGAAAATTGAAGATTCATTAAATTAATTGGTCACTTGGTACATAAAACTTTTTGTTGACATACATAACGGATAATAAATGTTTGTGTAAACACAAGAAATGTTAAAATCTAAAAAACATTGAAAATTGTTCAAAGGATTAAACACACTCACGCGAATGGAAGATGTCGCGTGAAAACAGATGTCGCGTGAAAAATGGGAGAATGCGAAAGGATTTCTTGCATACTCAATTTGACTTTTAAATATCATCAGTCAAGGCGAAAAGTCATTTTTCGCTTCAACTTTCATCCGAAACTCTTTTCGCTTCCCTTCTTAAAATCAAAATCAGAGTTCATCTTGTTCTTATTAGACATTCTACTCCACGTAGTCATTCACATTACATCTATACTGATCATTAAAGGTATATTTTGTTGAATATGGTTTCTAAAGAGACGAATTTCAAAATGGACCTTAACAACTTAAACTAAAATCTCATAAATGGACTTAAAAGTTGAAATTGAAATATGAAATAGACATTATGATCCTAGGCGACAGTTGTGGAATGATAGTCATGGAGTAAAATCATGTTTTTGACAGTCAATTTGATGGTTGGAATATGTGAATCGCACAAGTCCTATGAACAGACGTGAAATGGTGATTTCGCGTGAGAACTGTTCTCACATGAATCATGTTTTCGCGTAAGATTTGAATTTCACAAAATATGGTTATTCGCATGAAAGTAACGGTTGCATAAAGCGGGTTTTCGCATGATATGATATTTTCGCATGATATGATATTTTTGCATGATATGATATTTTCGCATAATATGATATTTTCGCATGAAATGATATTTTCGCAAGGTTTTTCGCATGATCTTAGTTTTCGCACAATAGAAATTTAGTTGCTGAAAGTTTCTAAGTGTGGAACTTTAGTTTTCACATGAATTTGTTTTATTTTCTAATTGTGAAAACTCAAATGCTGAAATTTTTCTAAGTGTTAACATTTTTTTTATTAAGTTATTTCAATAATTCTAATGTTGTTTGTTTGTGACATTGCAGATGGCTCAAATGATTTTTAATAAAAATCATAACTGCGTAGCCTACATAGATGATGTTCCTGAGGGAAAGAAACTTTTCGCTTCTATGATAGAAGGGCTGAAGAATTCTCGAATAGTCTATGTCATTTCTGCTGATCCAGCTAAATATTCTGAGTTGATCGATTCTTTCTGGAGTACTGCTGCTCTAGAAAAGGATCAAGCTGGAAATCCAATCATTACTGCTACTGTTAAAGACAAAAGAGTGACTGTATCTCCAGATATTCTGAACAGAGTATTACTTTTTGATGACCAACAAGATGCTCCAACTAGATTGGAAGATGACGTTGTTATTGATTGTCTGACTATGATGGGATACGAGTATAGATATCCAAGTCTGGAAAAGAAGTGGTTGCCACCATACTGGAAGTACTTATTTCATGTGGTAATACACTGTCTGAGTAACTTGAAGGCTGGGATGGACAGTCTAAGTGCTGTGTTTGGATCATTATTGGTTTCCCTGGTAGATGATCTTCCTTTTAGCATTTCTGGGGCAATTTTCCAGGCAATGCAAAAGAATGTTACTACCAACCCGGGGAAGAAATTTATTATGTATCCCCGATTTATTCAGTTGGTTATCAACGACGCATATCCTGCATTTGCTACACTGAGGTCTCCAAAATATGTTGTACAGACCATCAATAAGGAGATCTTTACTCATCTTACTAGAGCACATGGAAACAAGTGCTCAGGAGAAAGCTTTGCTAAGATTGGTAAATTCTCTGAGATAGATGACACTGTTGGAGATTTGGAAGGAGAAAATGCTAACACTGAAGAAGCACAGACTGGCACTTCTGCCTCTGATGCTAGAGACAATATTGATGAGGAGATAGAAAGAATGTTTGAGGAGGAGCCAATCAATGAAGGAAGAGTGGAAGGTGAAGTACACACTGCTTCCAGTTCTGAGACAGATAGTGATCAAATTGGGAATGTACCTTACATTCTTGAAAGAGATCAACCTCCTATTACTTCTACTTCTTCTAGGATAAGTACTGATGAGAGAGATTCTGATTATAATCCTGTGGATTCACCTAGAACTTCCATGAGGAGAAAGAGAATGGCTAGGAGAAAAGATTTCCCGGTTAGAAAACGGGGAAGAGGTGAAATTCCAAGAAAACCACGTACTCAGGTGATTATTACAGAAACTGAACAGCCTATTATTTCTGATACTCAAAGATCACCTGAGAAAGAGACGACTGAGGAAGAACATCCAGCTGGCTCAACTGCTACTGGACTGAACCAATTCATATTTCTTATCCACCTAATGTCTCTGATCCTGTTTTCTAACTCCACCAAGACAAGAAAATCTGGAGTTTGATGTAGATACTTTTCTAAACACTCCTCCATATTTCCAAGGAAGAGAAGAATCTACCAGTGCTCCTCACTCTATTACTTTGGAAGAACAATCAAGAATTTGGAAAAGGAGAGTTATGAAAATCTGAAGGTTATATCTGAGTTGAAAAAGGAAAATGAAGAGAAAACAAAGCTAATTACCATGATTCATCTAGATTCTGCAATCAAGGATACAAGAATAGCAACTCTAGAGCAACAAATGAAGAATATTTTTGACTATTCATCGGGTTTGGAGAGGCAGTTGAACGAGCTGAGAGAGTTTATCTCTCAAACCTATTTCCATCAACCACCAGTTATTCGGTCTACAACTGTGGTTGGTGAGAGAGCAGGCGTTCTCCAAGTCCATCTCCTGCAGAAAATATTCAAGAAAGTGAAAAGGTCAACGAAGCTCAAGCAACTGAAGAACAACCAAGTGTTAGTACTACTGAAGATGTTTCGATTTCATCTGAAGTACCTATCACTGAAGCTTTTACATTTACAGCTTTCGTTGAGCTGGAACATATGATGACTCTTCCTATTGTTACTGAAGAAGATGATGAAGATTTACTTGATTATGGTAATTCTGATGATGATGAAGATTCTGATGATGATGAAAATGAGGATGATGATGACAATGATGATGATAATGGTGATGATGATGATGATGGAGGAGATGATGGTGGACAAGATGGAGGAAATAATAATGATAATAATGATGATGATGATGGAGGTGATGTTGGAGGCTTATCGTCTAATCCAACTGGTGATACTAGCACTGAAGATGTCTCAGGACCAAGTGCTAGTAATCCAGAAGGATATGATCCACTGGATCCTGATATTGAAAGTCTGTATGAGAAAGAGCTATACTCATTTCAACAATCAACTTCAACTGAAGCTATAGAAGAAGAGTTTGGGTTATTTGATGATGTTGAAGAGCAAAATAAGTATACTGACATTTTTGGGAACAAATTATAGGACTTATTCAAAGACATAGATCTGGAAGAAGGAGAAATTCCTACTGAGTCTGTAAGTGATCCAACTCCTTCTGGTACAATACAAAAGGACTCTACTGGGCAGATTGCTCTGTATACCAGAGGAGGATTGCAGTTCAAAGCACCACCACCACCCAAAGAGACTCATTTCTTATTCGTATCAAAGCCGAAAGACAAGTATGGTGAACTTTCTCATGTTATTAGCTGGGCTTATGATAGTGAAAAGAAGATGTATATGATTAAGAGAAGGAATGGAGAAATTGATTATCTAAAAAGCCCTCAAGATTTTCATACTTTAAGAGCTGCTGATCTTTATTCAATGGGAAAAGCTCCATTTTCCAATGAAAGAAACTATGGAGAAGCTGAATTAATGAGATCAAAGATAAGAAGAGAGATGAGAACTAACTTCAAGGACTTCAAAACTGCAAAGTCTAAGGTGATTGATGACTCTTCCAGAATTGATGAAAATACTAAAGCTCCAATGAAAATCAGAGTCTATCAACATCCCAAATACATAAAAAAAGTCCCAGTACATGCTCCAGTTCCTCCAAATTCTTTGAAGCAATTTCTATCTTGGAGTTATGAGAAGGATTCAGGTCAGGCTGTGATCAAATGCATTGATAGATCATATAGAATCATCGATCCAGCTGACTTAATGAAGTTTGGCAAAGACGACTTGAACAAGCTGCTACATTGTCCTATCACAGCTGACGAGTCTGTTTACTTTTTGTCTTGCCAATATGTCTGGATGACAGATCAAATCCTTAGAAATAAATGGTATGCTTATTATGGTTCTTACAAGAAAACCAATGTTGACTTTGACTGATGATGTTTCACCGAGCCTAGGGGGAGATTGTAGAAGACTACAAATCATGATCATCAAGCTCTAAGTGTTATCTCTATAAATAAAGCATCATATGAATTATGGCATAGCCGTTTAGGTCATGTGTCAAATGATGTTATTAAGCTATTAAATAAAGCGGGGTTACTACAAGTCACTTCTATTTTGCCTAAACCCACTGTTTGTTCCTCGTGTCAAATGTCCAAGGCACATAAATTGCCATTTGATCTCAATACCAAACGAGCACTTTTTCCCCTCGATTTAGTTCATTGTGATTTGTGGGGGCCATCACCTGTCACTTCACATGAAGGTTATCGGTATTATGTTGCTTTTGTTGATGATTTTTCCAGGTTCACGTGGCTATATCCACTACACACCAAAACAATGTTCTCGACTATTTTAACTATTTTTATCACCTTTGTTCAAACCCAATTCTCTAGAAAAATCAAGGTTTTTCAAAGTGATGGTGGAATGGAATTTGTTAATAATCAAGTTAAAAAGATACTTCAAGCTAACGGAACGTTTCATCGACTCTCGTGTCCGTACACTCCTCAACAAAACGGACGTGTTGAACGTAAACATCGTCATATTGTCGAAAACGGACTTGCCATGATGTTCAATGCTAAAGTACCTTCGGCATATTGGGTTGAAGCTTTTAGCTTTGCGGTATATATTATTAACCGCCTTCCATCTAAAACTCTTGAAGGAAAATCACCATTTGAGCTTATGTTCGCGCACGTTACCAACTACCATAATTTTGCACCTTTGGGTGTCGTGTTTTTCCATATCTTCGACACTATTCGAACCATAAGTTGGCACCGCGTTCGTTACCGTGCATCTTTATTGGATATGCAACTCAATATAAAGGATATCGATGTTTAGAACCTATCTCTCAACGTGTGTATATCACAAGACATGCCACGTTTGATGAATCATTTTTTCCATTCTCCGGAGATCATTAGTCATCAAATAATATTAATCTTGAACTAACAACCTTTGTTGACAATTCTTGGACAGGCTCTACTATAGACAAAGCTCCTCCAATAATAAAGCCTGTTAACAAAACTAATCATAATGCTCCATGTGGTCTCTGTTTAGATGATGTAGATGAGTCTCCTTCATCCAACCATTCTCAAGAGCAACCCACTAATTCTGAGCTGAACAGTACGTCTTCATTCAACAATGATTCCTTTGAATCTCAGAATTCCATCTGCTTCTTCTTCATGTCTTTTAATTGCCCTTTTAGTTTCAACACATCTTCTTGTTGAGCTTCCCGGATTTGATTTAACAAATCTGAATGTAGTTCCATTCTCATAGCACGTACCCGTAATGGTTTAGTCCTTTCTTTCCTACTTAGAGCGTCAGCAACTACATTTGCTTTACCAGGATGATACTTTATTTCACAGTCGTAATCACTTAGTAATTCTACCCATCTTCTCTGTCTCATATTTAACATCTTCTGATCAAAGATGTGTTACAGACTTTTATGATCCGTATATATTGTACACTTAGTCCCATACAGATAATGTCTCTAAATTTTCAGTGCAAATACTACAGCTCCTAATTCTAGATCATGGGTGGTATAATTCTTTTCACTACCCTAAGTTGCCTGGATGCATATGCTATTACCTTGTCTTTTTGCATTAAAACACATCCAAGACCTTGACGTGATGCATCACAATATACTATGAAGTTATCTGTCCCTTCTGGCAAAGCTAAAACGGGTGCACTACACAACTTATTTTTGAGGAGTCCAAAAGCTTCATTTTGTTTTTCTTACCACATATACCTTCTATCTTTTTGGGTCAATTCTGTCAATGGTTGAGCTATTCTCGAGAAATTTTCTATAAATCTTTTGTAATATCCTGCTAAACCTAAGAATTGTCGTATTTCAGTTGGGGTTTATGGAATTTCCCATTTCTTGACTGCTTCAATCTTTGCTGGATCAACCTGAATTCCATTTTGGATAACTATGTGTCCTAGGAATTGTACTTCTCTTTTCCAAAATTCGCATTTTGAGAATTTTGCATATAACTTTTCCTTTTATAACAATTCCAAAGTTAACCTCAGGTGTTGTTCGTGGTCTTCCTTATTCTTAGAATAAATCAGAATGTCATCTATGAAGACTATAACGAATTTATCTAAATAGGGTTTACACACTCTATTCATTAAATCCATAAATACTGCTGGGGCATTGGTTAATCCAAATGGCATCACCAGAAATTCATAGTGCCCGCACCTAGTTCTGAATGCAGTTTTGGATATATCGTCATCTTGTACTCTTAATTGATGATATCCAGATCTTAAATCTATTTTAGAAAAATAGTTGGATCCTTGTAGTTGATAAAATAAATCATCAATCCTAGGGAGAGGATATTTATTCTTTATAGTAACTTTATTGAGTTCTCTATAATCAATACACATCCTAAAAGTTCCATCTTTCTTTTTGACAAACAGAACTGGTGCTCCCCAAGGTGATACATTAGGATGTATAAATCCCTTATCTAATAATTCCTGTAATTAGGTCATGAGTTCTTTCATTTCAGTTGGTGCTAAATGATATGGTGCTTTAGCAATAGGGGTTGTTCCTGGTATTAACTCTATTTTGAACTCTACTTGACGAGGGGGTGGTAATCTAGATAATTCATCAGGAAAAACATCAGGGTATTCATTTATAACAGGAACACTTTCCAAATTTCCTTTATCAAGTTTTGCATCAACTATGTGAGCTAAGAAAGCTAAACATTTCTTATTTAAGTATTTTTATGTTTTTTCACAGGAAATCAATTTCACAATATCATTTGGTCTATCACCGTATATAGAGAGAGTTTTGTCTTCCTTAATCAAAGGAATCTTTATCATTTTCTTATCATAAATAATTTCAGCATAATTCTTACTCAACCAATCCATTCCTACCACAATATCAAATCCTCCTAATTTAATAGGAATCAGATCTATATCAAATAATATTCATCTAAATTTAAAATGCAGTTAGGAATGATTTCATCAGCTTCTATTATTTTACCATCAGCTAATTCTATCATATAATTATGACTTAATTTCTCAGATGTTAGGCTAAGTGATGGTCTAAAGGTATTCGAAACAAAACTACGAGTTGCTCCTGTATCAAATAATACTTTTGCGTACTGGTTATTGATAAGGAACGTACCCGTTACCACTTCTGGTTCATGGCGAGCTTCTTCAGCTTGTATTACGAAAGCTCTTCCACGGGGGTTGTTCTGGTTAACTGGGGCTTTGCCTTTCTGTTGTGGGCATTCATTACGAAAATGATTTTCACTTCCACACTGAAAGCAGACTGATTGGGGTTGGTAGGGTTTTTGATATCTCGAGAGATGTGTCCTTTCTTTTTGCAGTTATAACAAACCACTGTCATACAGTTTCCTGAATGATATCTTTGGCAAATATTGCACTGTGGTTGTTTATCTACCTTCTTTCCCTGGGCTTCTCCTAAGAAATTTCTTGGTGGAGGTCGGGCTATCCTTTTCTGAGGGTTTTCTCCAAATCTTCTTCCGAGTGGTTTTCATTCCACTTTCTTTTCTCTCCTATTTGTGGATGGCTTAACGATCCATTTCTGATCATTTCATCTGTCAAACTTCCTGATAGGATTACTGCTTCTTCAAAGGTTTTGGTTCTTACGGATTTCACTAACCCTCTTATTTGTGGTACTAGCCCCCAAATGTATCTTCCTATCCTTTTTGATTCAGGGGTTATCAAATGTGATACTAACCTGGACAATTCATTATACCTGTCAGTATATTCCCGGTGTGCAGCTCCTTTCATTTCTAGCGCTAAGAATTCAACCTCTAATTTTTCTATTTCATTATAAGGACAATATTTTTCTATCACTAGATTTCTAAAATCTTCCTAACTTATCTTATTCATAACGTGTCTACCTCTAGTGTGTACCTCCATTTTCCACCAGGATTGTGCCTCTCCTTTTAGTGAATGAGAAGCAAACAGTGTCTTGTAATTCTCAGCACAGTTACTGATTTTCAATACTCCTTCCATTTCATCTAACCATCGTAAGGCTTGCACGGCTCCTCCTTTACCATCAAATTCTTGGGGTCTGCGGGACATGAAGGTCTTATAAGAACATCCTTTCTAGTCTCCATTCAGGATTTCTTCTTCCTGTTGTTCTTCTGAATTAATATTTTCAGGCCTTTCCTGTGGGTGTGAGGTGGTTCTAATGTTCAGATTCTGTTGTAGTTGGGTTATCAGGGTAGGTAAGGTAGCTTCTATTTGTTGAGCTACTATTTGAGAAATTCTATCATTTTCATTGGTGTCAGTAGTCACAGGTGTTTCTTCCCCAAGTCGGGTTCTAGGTCGTCCCACTTGAGCTGTTCTTCGTACAGGCTGAGTGTTTCTTTTTGGCGGCATGATTCACTATAGTGAATTTTAACATTAGTATCATAAAAAGATATTCTAACACAAAATCATTTAGCATATATCAAATAAATATTTCAACATAAAAATACATATATTTATATCATTTAAGCTCTTATTTCTTTATTCTGATAAGTTAGACTATAGTCTTCTAGTTTTTGCGAATCCAATTCCATATCTTTGTGAAGATATTCTTCTTGGGCGTTTTGAGTTTCTTGATGTCCTTCTGGATTCTCCAGATTCCTAGCTGTATTTTCTTATGTTTTCTAAGAGTTTGCCGAGCTGTTCTCACTTGATCCAACTCTTGTCCTTTAGTTACCTTATCTTTACTCTCGGAGGAATCAGAATGTTGCATTTCTATGTCCTCCGCTTGCTTAGTCATAAACCTGTTCCCACATTGTATCTTTTTCCTAAGGGTCTTAATTGTATATCCTCCAACATGTACCGGTGAACGTCGAACATAGAATTTTGACTTATTCTCCATTTCCAATTAAGGAATTTCCATAGCTTATTGGGGTTCTGGTTCAGGTGTTATTTCCTTAGAGTTGCTATGGTCTGGACACTCTGAAGGATCGGTCTCATTATGGTAACTATCCGAATTCATAACTGCATGAAATTCTTTATAATGTTTCACAAAATGGTTAGTCACATATTATTATAATTATTAAGCATGAAATCATAGAATCACAGAATTTCACATAATAATTATATCATATAAGTATACCAATATTCACCATTAATTGAGCTTATGGTTATAGTCTAGGTATTTTTAGCATACCTAATTCTCTATAACAAATGGCTCTGATACCAACCTGTCACATCCCGGCGGAAGCGTGAAGCGATATATTGGATGTGACTTGTTGTTCAGAACACAATTGATTACAAACAATTAAATCACAACAACATGAAAACATAAAGCACATATTTCATTCATATATATATTATAGATTACATCATTACATATATGTCAAAATTTGACGTAATCTTTATTATAACATATTCTTTAACTAAACGTCTTCAGGTATGATGGAAATGTGCATCCACTATCACACTGCCATCATAGATGTTAACTGTTAAGCTTACACAAACTCGACCTTCAACTTCACCCCATCCGTTGTAGACGTCAAAGGAAAAGTCAATATTGTTAGTTATTTTTACCTAAAAAAGCATACTCAAATAGTCAACATAAAGTTGGTGAGATCATAGGTTTATTTCCAGACAACACATTTTATTGATGCACCAATTACAACCAAACATGTTCACACACATAATCATACTGTCACGAAATAATTCACAAGATCAGATAGTAATACATCTCAACCCCCATTCGGTTGGTGCAGTAAATATTCAAATAGCATCACAACACTCATCCTGTTGGTACAAAATATTCTCCTAGTAGCGCTACTAATATTATCAGACGGTTCCTCATTCGAATTAATGGTTGTATCACAAATGACAGTAAGTCTCAAAATATTTTCAAAAATAATGCATCAACATAACCAGTATGCTTTTTCCCCCAAAAACTTTACAAATACCAAGAGGTCAAAATGGGGCTATGAGTCTCACCGTGTCTCCAAATGGTAACCTATAAAATAATTTATAAGTTAGATAAAAATTTCTTTAAAATTTTAGAACCTCAGATATAATAACTTTTTGAGGTTTAGCTGTGAAATAATCAGCTAACATCACACAAAATTCTCAACTTTTATTTCACTATATATAATTTGTTATAATTATTCCAAAGTCTATAAAAATCACCAAAAATATCTACTGTTACTCAAAATTACCAAAAATTTGCAGAATATTATTCCAACAGTTTAGATGATCCCATAATTTTCTTGATGTCCAAGTCCTAACCGATTTCTTTCTGTAAATCTCACAATATTACCAAAATTCACTAAAAATAGTAAATCTCACAATATTACCAAAACTCACATCTATTGAATCTGATTTATCATAGCTTCAGTGAATTTTTCATGATTTATCGTATCATAGCTTCAGTGAATTTTTCACGATTTATCGTACTGATTAAGTATTTATTTAGATTTTCTATTACAGGTCACTTAAAAATTCATTTTTCAAATATAATAAGGAAATAAAATACTAAATAATTCCTGGAGATGTTATACTGGAAAAGAGTCATTCTGTGATTTTTCCAGAATTTTTCCCGAATTATTTGTATTTTAGATTATTTTCTTGATTTTTAAATAATGTTTATAAATTATTTACTTAGCATATTTTTACTAACATTTACAGAAAGATAAGTAATTATTTTCTTAAGATTTTCAATGTTTATTCCCACAATCGTAATTTATTTAATATTTTTAATTTCTCTTAATATTTCAAGACAAATTCTCATTAAATCAAAAATATATCTTTTTTTCAAGTTTTTCTGATTTTATTTGATGGATGTTAAGGTTTCAAGATTTATTAAGATTAGTTTTGGTACATATACATGTACCAAAACAA
>CM044009.1:16828369-16863369 GCA_024085815.1 Flaveria linearis | reverse complement strand
AGTCCTACTTTGTCAAGCAAGGATCCTAAAGCCTTGACCGCTCATGATGATGAAGGACAAGATTGGAGCTTTCAGTTTGTGTCTCCGGGAGAATCCAACATTTCTAGTGTCGAGGACTTAAATGACGACTCAGCAAGTGAGGGTGATATTGCAGTTGAGCTAGCGATGTCAAACATTGAAGAATCTGCAACTGTGATTGATCATCTACCTGAAGAAGGGACAAGTTCAACAAGTCTAGAATCACCAGAACCAGAAACGTCAGACTCTGCTTTGATGGCTGATTCAACCACTCCCTCTCAGGTAAGTACCACTACTTAACTTTTCAATAATCATGCTTGTTCTGATTGTAATAAATTTAGGGAAAGCATTGATTTGTAATTTTCTAGGTTATTAGATCACAATGATAGCTTAGTAAAGGACTTACAACTGTGCACAGAAGCCAATAGAGTTATAAAACAAAATGAGCACAGTTACAAAGAAAAGATAGACCTTTTGAACAAATAGCTTAGGAGAACAGAAGTAGTAGCCTTTAACCAAGCTAATGACATTAGGTACTATCTAAACTCCCTAGAAGACACTATGAAACAGAAGGCAGTTTTAGAAGTCAAAGTAAATTCACTAAAAGAAAAACTGCACAGTTGGACAAGTTGCTCTCACATTGTCCAACACTTAGTGAGAGAACGTAACAATGGGGAGGGTTTGGGATATAAAGTGGTTCCACCACCACCTAAGACCTTGATGAATGCAAAAAGTAAACCAATAAATAATAACCCAATCAAGGATCATGTGGTGTCCACTCCTCTAGTAAGTGACCCAGATTTCACATGTAAACCTATTGAATCTGGCACTAAACTAAAGGAGGCCACTTCAAAATCACAAGGTAAAATGCCCTGTGTCAATCTGGACAAACAATTTGAAAAGGTTAAAGTTAAGTCTGGGTCAACCAAGTCTAATTCTGAACCCAAAAATACCAAACAAATTAACCACCCTCGTGCTTCATGTCTAAGTCTAGAGAAACAAAAGGTAAAAGATGTTACAAACGTTCAAACAATTAATTTTGTTAAATCAGATAAAACATCTAAGCAAGAAATGTCAAAACCCAAACAAAACAATGTCACACGGGTGTCCCACACTTCATCACATAAGCATTTAAATTGTCAACTTGAAAGCAGATCATGTTACAACTATGGAAAGTATGGACATATTGCGTCTTATTGTCCTTATTATCAGACGCCAAAGAAGAAGGTAGAAATTTATGACACTAAAGTAAGCTCTTCCAAAAGAATATCCATGACTCCACAAAAAGAGTCAGTGAACCTAAAGTTCAACCTATCAACCAGTCGTCTGTTTACCACAAACAGGCCTTACATAAGACTGGCTTATGGAAAGAGAAATCCGTCCATGAATCTGATAATAAGAACAAGAAGACCATAGATCTTCCCTCACCCTCAAAAGGTCAATGGGTGGAATTTATGATGTGTGATGCCTCCGGGTCACCAAAGCCAGTAAAGGCTTGGGTCCCTAACCTGAACTAATGTTTTCAATTGAATGTGCAGGGTGTTCGCTATAGTGCTGAAACCAACACGTGGATTGTTGATAACGGAGCATCCAGGCATATGACTGGGAACAGGGCACTCCTATCAAACATCAAACAAATAAAAGGAGGCCATGTTTTATTTGCTGGAAACAAAGGAGGGTATATCACAGCTCAAGGGGAAGTAGGAAATCAGAAAGTAAAGTTTGACAAGGTAAAATACGTTCAACAACTTCAAAATAACTTACTTTCTATATCCCAAATTTATGATAAAGAGTTTAAAGTAGTATTTGATAACAAGAATTGCTATGTCCTGAAAAAGGACTATGTGATCTCGGAGGACCAAGTCTTAATATCTGCCTCAAGATATAATGACCTTTATGTCTTTGATCTATCAAAGGCCTCCACAACAGATCATCAAGTTCAGTGCTTCTTGTCAAAGGCCACTGAGAAGGACTCCATCTCCTGGCGTTGGAGAATGGGACATATTAATCCACGGAAGATGAATCACTTGATCCAGAATGATCTAGTGAGAGGAGTTAACGTCAAAAACTTCCAACTTTCGGATTTCTGTGTGGCGTGCAAGAAAGGAAAACAGACGAAGAAGTCTCATCAGGAAAAGAAAGTTCATTCCATCGAACTTCCTCTTGAACTTCTTCACATGGATCTGTTTGGTCCAGTCAGTACAAGAAGCATCGCATGCGACTTGTACTGCTATGTAGTACAGATGACTACTCAAGATTCTATTGGGTGATGTCTCTAAAATCAAAATCAAAAACATTTGAGTCATTCAAAGAGTTAGTAACTACACTGGAGTCTCTCTACAAGCTAAAGGTAAGACAAGTCTGCTCAGACAATGGAACCGAGTTCAAGAATCAATGGATGGAGGCTTTCTGTAAAGACAAGGGAATTATGCACTAGTTCACTTCCAACTACACTCCTCAAATGAATGGCGTTGCTGAGAGAAAGAATCACAGCTTAATAGAGACAGCATGGACAATGCTAGTAGACTCGAAGCTGCCTATCAAATTTTGGAATAAGGCAGTTACCAATGCGTGTTACACATTAAATCAAGTTCTGGTAGTTAAACATCATGGCAAGACGTGTTACGAGTTACTTCAACGGCGTAAACCAAATCTAGAGTATCTCGAACCGTTTGGCGCAGCGTGCATACTACTGAAGAAAAATCAAGAGGGAAAGTTCAGCGAGAAGACTGACAAAGGAATCTTTCATGGATACAACATACCGAATAAGAGAGTCTACAACAACTCAACGGGTCAAGTAGAAGTGTGGTGTAATGTTAACGTTTAGAGATATACCACCCCTCCTGCTGGAGAAGGACCCGCTTTCTTTTTCGACTATGATGGCTTCTTCAAGTCCTTCAACATCCCTCTCTCCACCTCTGATGATGACTTGGCAACTAAAATGATGTTTGAAGTCTTAAACACACCATCATAAGACGCCACATCATCTAGTTCACAATGTGAATCGTCTAACCAGACAGGGGGAGCACTCGAGGTAAGTGACTCCTCCTCTGATGATGAAGCTGTGGAGAATGACCAGAACAATGAGGAGGAACAGGTTCCTATTCCTACAAGTCCACAAGCATCTGACATTAATGCCTCTACGGCTTTAGAACCTCAAACTCCTACTACCTCAGATACAGAACCAAACGTCCATAATCTTGGTTCTGAGGTACTTGTTCCCACCACTCCTGGATCACGCCTAAATGTCTATCATCCTCTGGACAATGTTATTAGGGATCATTAGGGATGTCAGATCAGGAGTTTAGACTAGAAATCAGCTATATTCATCTGATTATGCCTCGGTAATGGAAAAGGGATACCTTCACGATGGTGCATATCGTTGTTTTATGTCTCAGTTTGAGCTAAAATACGTCAGTGAAGCCTTGAATGATGAAGCATGGGTAAGTGCCATGCAAGAAGAACTTCTTCAGTTCAAGAAGTTAGGTGTATAGACACTAGTTGATAGACCTAAAGGTGCTAAAGTCATTGGTACCAAATGGGTCTTGAAGTGTAAGAAATATGATCAAAGTGTCATCATTAGGAATAAGGCTCGGCTGTAGTTCAAGGATTTTGATAAGTCGAGGGAATGGATTACAATGAAGTATTTGCACCTGTGGTGAGAATGGAAGCCATCCGTATCTTCCTAGCCCATGCCTCTTACATGAAGATTAAAGTCTATCAACTGGATGTGAAGAGTGCATTTCTTCATGGTGAAATTCGAGAGACAGTGTACGTCAGTCAACCTGAGGGATTTGAGGATCCATATCATCGGGACAGAGTTTACAAACTCAACGAGGCTTTATACGGGTTTCATTAAGCTCCCAGAGCCTGGAATGAGAAACTCTCGACTCACCTTGTGAAACACGGATTTCGCAGAGGTGTAATTGACTGCACATTGTTCATCAAAGAAAAGGATGGTGATCTGCTGCTTGTTCAAATTTATGTTGATGGCATAATCTTCGGTTCCAAGAACAAGGATTTATGTAAAGAGTTTGAAGCAGTAATAAAGGCTAAGTTTGAAATGAGTGCCATGGGATAGATGAAGTTCTTTCTCAGGTTGCAGGTGGATCAGACACCAAAGGGAATATTTCTACATCAGACCAAGTATGTAAGAGATATTCTCAGTCGGTTTGACATGGAGAATGCTTCCGCAGCTGGGACTCCACTTGCTACGAACCATGATGTAGCACCCGACGAGAATGGTGATCTGGTCGATGCCACCATGTACCGAGGAATGATTGGATCTCTCATGTACCTCACTGCCTCAAGACCTGATATCATGTATGCAACATGTCTATGTTCAAGATATCAGGCGAAGCCAAAGGTTAACCATCTGATAGGGGTCAAAAGGATATTCCGTTACCTGAAGGGTACACCAACACTTGGGTTGTGGTATCCTCATGACGATGACTTTGAGCTTACGGCGTATAGTGACTCGGATTACGGTGGCTGCAAGATGAACTACAAGTCTACATCAGCAGGATGTCAATTCTTTGGGAGGAGAGTAATGACCTGGCAGTGTAAGAAGCAGACTTCGGTTGCTTTGTCAACCTGCGAAGCCGAATACGTTGCTGCAGCAAGTTGCTGTTCACAAATCATATGGATACAATAGCAAATGCGGGATTACGGTTTGCATTTCTCTTCTACTCCTATTTTTGTTGATAACTCTGCTGCAATTGCAGTAACAAAAAATCCAGTTCAACATCCTAAGACCAAACACATCGGCATAAAATATTAATTTATACGTGACTATTTTGAAAAGAACCTAATCGATGTGGTTAGAATAAATACTGATTTTCAACGCGCTGCCTCTATACAAAGGCTTTTGATAAACCATGTTTTCTATATTTGTTAGAGGTCAACGGTGTTAAAAAGAAAAGTGATGTAATTCCAGAAGATGACCATGCTTAGTCTGATGCCAAAAAAATCCATTTTTCTTCTAATTTTTATTTTCTTTATTTATTTTATTTTATGTTTTAATTAAATTGATGTTATTTCTTTGCCTATTAAAATCCTAAAAACGCAAATCGTTTATGGTTTTAGAATTTTAGGGGGAGAATAGGTTTAGTTAACAACATTAAAAAAACAAAAAAAACAAAAAAAAAACGAGGCAGGAGGAGAGGCTAGCTGATAGAAATCAGATCGTATTTGTGATACCGATTCAATAACTTTGGAAAATGATAGTACACAAGAAGAAACCATTTGGGATTTTTAAAAGATTAAATTGAATTAGATGTGAAGTTCAAAGTATAAGTCTGTGTAGTCTAAGCAATATAAAAGGAAAAATGATAGTAAAACTGGTTACTACTAAGGTAACACAAAGAAAGTAGATCTAGAGGTTGTTAGATCACTACATGATGTGTCGGTAGATTCAACACAATAGATGATTAGACCTTATTGGTGAACTCAATTTAAACTAATCTGTTCAACTGACTGTGGGTTCCCATCTTATCACTGGTTAACACAATCAGTTCTTTCCAATAAGGGGTGACGAGCAAAGAAACGCCACAAATGTGTGCGGATGACCACAAAAAGAGCAAAGCATAAAAAAATGAAAAATAAACGCAATCAAGCTGATAACCTATGTTGTTGGTGCGTTATGTGCAAAAGAAAAAATAAATATGCTCTAACAAGAAGATAGGTTGTGTGCCTCTCTGTTGTGCGATGGCATGGATCTGAGGATAAGCATAACCTAGATATTCTAGAATTCATTGTTGTGTGCCGCCTCTCTGATGTGCGGTGGCACTGACCTGAGGCTTGGCTTCTCTTTGAAAGCTCTAAGAATAGTCTCTTCTTGTCAAAATACCCGTAGACCGCTCAAAAATATCCTGAGGAATGTTGATTACCATATAAGCGTGGGCTCCACAAATGTTGGTTGAAATAATAAAACCTAATATATCACCAATCTGTGTCAAAAGTCTATGTATGGATTTAAGTGGACAAATTATACTGATAATCAGTGTGGCTGCATTTCTTGAAAGTCCAAATCAACATGTGCATCTTGTAGTACCAATATGATTTCCTAAAATTGCTAAATGACCCTCGATGAAAACAAGAATCAAGCATCAAAGGATTTTGGAAACACGTCCTAAATGGTTTGATAACCTGTATGATTCCATAATGAATCGTTTCACTTATGGTCAAAATAACTTGAAGCTGGCTGTTCTAGAAATAAATCTGGTAGATTTCTATCCTAGGATTTCCACTCCACACAAAATCACAAAAACATTTTAGTTTTGCAGTTTAATTTTGCTTGTTTAAATTTTTTAGTCAGTTTAGCTTTATCTGTCGGATAATGACGTAGAATTCAATCTGGGATTTAATCACCTAAAAGGGTCACGTCTGAGGTGACCAAACCTGTGTTGAAATGGTAAATGGGTCACGTCTGAGGTTACAAAATGTGACTTGTTTGAAAGGATCACGACTGGGGTGATCAAAAGTTTTCAAAGTTAAAAGGATCATGTCTGAGATAAACAGATGCTCAAAATGTTTAATCAAAAGTTAAATGGGGTTAAATGTCAAATGGTCATAAAGTCAAAATCATGAGTATGATCCATTCGCACGACTGGACCATGAGTATGGACCAATCATACGGTTGGACCATACTTATGCACTAGAAAACCGAATGGAGCATGAGTATGAACCACTCACACGAATGGATTACAAGATTGAGCCAGTCGCCTGAATGGAGTTGTCCGAATAAGTTATTTGCCCGACTGAAACCCAGTCGGCCGACTGAATGTGATCGACTGAACCAATCGCATGACTGAGATCCAATCGCACGAATGAAAAGAGCAAATGGGTCCAGTCGCCCGATTGAAACCAGATTCAGTATAAATAGGGCCATAGTCGATCGCATACACTCATCACCCCTCATTCGCCCTAAAATCGCACAACATACCGTTACTCTGCCAAATTTTCTTCTGACCTAATTTGACCTCAAATTTCATATTCTGACGATTTCTGGTGTTTACACAGGTACAATGCGGTACTATCTAACCAAATTTCAGTCGATTTGACCCTTAAATTACGAAATTCGGCCCAAACAAGAACCGAGACATATGTTGGACCTAATAAAACTAAGTAAAATGTTGAAATCAAGGTTATATGATGCTAAGTAGGGTTATTGCGAGTCTACTGAGCCAAACCATGATGTCAAATGTTAAGATTTGGTCAAAATTCAAATCTCAATCGAACAAACAGTAGATCATGCGACTGGACACCCGGATGAACTACAATCGCATGACTAAGCTGGACGAATGACTCAGTCGGGCGAATGAATAATACGAATGAGCTCAGTCAGCCGACAGAACCAATCGCCGGTTCAGTCACCCGATTGAACTCAGTCGCATGATTAGTCACCCGACTGTATTCAGTCGCATGTTAGGTAAAACGACTAAACCCAGTCATATGGTTCAATCGTATGATTGAACTAGACTAATCTGAAACAGATTAATCTTCAATGGTTTTTGTTGTGTGGTGATCTAATGTCTATGTGTCTTGTATTACAAATATATGGCTGATCGGTGGTCCATCAATCCCAAGCACAACATTTTTGTTCATTCGGATGCCACAACTCGGAACGGTGCCGAGTTCGCTGGGATTATTGCATTCCTAAAGAGATCCCGGATCCACGGAGCTATATCCACACCGTGCACTCCCTATAGGTCGATACAGCAGGCCTTCTGGGAAGGGGCATCGGTTGATCGTTCACATGAGCCCTACAGCATCCGCGGTACTATTTTTGGTCAGGCTATCGAGGTTACTGCTGATGATATACGACGAGTACTCGCTCTGGGTGACGATGCTGATCACCCGACCAGACTACACCCTCTGACAGTGGGAGAGTGCTTCCTAAGGATGAAGTATGCTGGGGATATAAATACAGGTGTGCTGAACAAGAGCAACCTGTGTCCCCAGTACAAGTACTTGGCGCATGTGATTCTGAAGTGCATGGCATCGATGAGGGGTGGCTTTCATGATCTCTCAGACTAGATTCATAATGCCTACGTGGCACTAGTCCTCAACCACCCCTTCAGTTTCTCCAGTATGATTTTTGCCTATCTGATAGAGAACCTTGAGGCAAAGGGCAAGGAGGGATTCTGCATGTACCCTAGATTCTTGCAGCTGAATATCAATGAGAAGCTGCCTGCCTTGTCCAAGGAAAACCACGATGCTGTATCGCTAGAGATTATGGATGATACGACCTTGGGCCGCATGAAGGTCTACAGGGGAAAGCAAGTCAAGCCCCCTATGAAGAGACTATTCAGGCATCTGGCCCAGGCTGATTACATGGCGCCGGCTAGGCGAAAGTGGCGCCATGAGGAGAGTGACTCAGATGTTGAGCACATTGCTCTTCTATCTGATGACTCTGACGATGACGGTGACACCGGCGGAGACTCTGGGCCAGCATCTACTAGGTGCCCCACTACCCATGTTACACCTTCACCCCTACTCATACAGATGCCACCACTTCCAGCTTTCACCAGGATTTCTGTCCTCCCCATGAGGAGGAAGAGAGTGATGAGGAGCCTCTGATGAGGACTGTGGGCAGCAGGGTCGTTGCCACAGATAGAGGATTGAGGGCGGTTGGTAGACGCCTAGGGAAGTTCGGGGATGCTGCTGCTGATTCAGATCCCTCATATGCCCCGGACCCACTCAGTAGCCAAGGGGGAGCCTCAGTGTCTAGAGGCACAAGGAGGAAGAGGATGGCTCACCCCTATGGCAAGAAGGGGAAGCGACTGAAGTTTACCTTGACCTCATCTACCACCACAGCCACTACTTCCACCACTCCACCTACCACCACTACCTCACCCACTCCACCACTTACCCATATCCCATCTACCACCACAGCCACTACTTCCACCACTCCACCTACCACCACTACCTCACCCACTCCACCACTTACCCACATCCCATCCACCACCACTATAGCTCACCCATCTCCACCCACACATATACCCCACCCATATTCACCACTGCCACCACCACCACCACCACTAACCACCAGGCAGGACTATCATCTCACCCATCTTTCCCTTCCGGCTTGTCTCTACCTCCAAGTGGGGTAGAGGAACAGCTTTCAGTAATAAACCAGATGGTGCTGAAGTTGTTAGCCGCTGATGACGAGAAGACTGCATAGCTCCGACTGTTAGTGGAGCTTACTGCTGCACAATCTCTGTAGATCTCTCAGCAGGCACATCAGATTGAGGAACAGGCTCAACAAATGGCTGCTCAGAGTCTAGAGATTACCCAACTCAAGGAGCAGAACGTGTTAGCTTCTAATGATATTGAGGAGTTAGAGGATGCCAAGAGGACCATTCTGCTCAAACTTAAGGGCTCAAAGGATGAGCCTCTGAAGATCCGAAAGGGTGATGATGATGATAATGATGATGATGATGATGATCAAGGTGATGATACAAAGGGAGATGATGATGTTGATGTAGGTGATGATGATGATGAAGGAGAAGGAGATACATCTGCTACGGGTGCCACATCAGCAAGTGAAAGAAGGACCAAGAAAGCTCAAGACAAAGGTGCCTCTACATCAGCCCCGTCAGCAGAGGAACACATGTTTCAAGACAAAAGTAATGCATAGTTGTTTATGTAATTTAAAATCATGTGTATTTGAATATTGTATCAAACTAATGTACATAATGCTTATATTTTGTTAATGTGATCATGTTTTGATTATTGACTAATGGTTGATGTGTTAGATGTTTTAAATCAAGCAGATCCAAATTATCAAAGAGATGAATATGAGGCTGCTCCCCTTCAACAGATCAAGACTCAACTCACAATGATTCTTGATCTGCAAGGGATAGTCAGGAGATCTGTGAGTTACACTCCTGAAGAAGGAGAAATAATTCATGATCTCATGGTATCATCCGCTCAGGTTTCTTCTCCCTCTTAATTGTCTAGCTTTTCGTTTCTCCTTCTCATCACCATTCACCTACCTGCCTTGTCACCTTCTTCACCACCATGGCAACCTCCAAACCTTCTGATGATCCACTGTCCATGACTGCCCTTCTTCAGTCTCTCAAAATTCAGTTAACATCAACCAATTTCCTGCTGTGGAAAAATCAAATCTGGCCACTCTTATTGGATCAAGGTCTCACCAGTCATATCGATGGATCTGCGGTTGCTCCACCGGAACAATTGACCATCGATGGCAAAACCTCTGCCAATCCGCTATACACTGCTTGGAAGGCTGCCGATCGTCATGCCGTTATTCTCATCAATTTTTCTCTTTCTGAAGAAGCGGTATCGGTGACCGTTGGCCTCACCACCGCCAGGGCTATCTGGCAGGCTCTTGAAACTGAATATTGTAATGCATCCGTCGAGCGGATTCACAATATTCGTGACAAGTTGCGCTCACTTGTCAAAGGTTCGGGTTCTGTGGTAGAATTTGGACGTAAATTTAAAGGCTTATGTGATCAACTATCCGCTATCGGTCATGCTGTTTCGGACACCGATAAGCTATACTGGTTCACCGCTGGTCTTGGTGTTGATTATCTCAGTTTCACTTCAATTGTTAGGGCTGCCCGTCCCGCCCCGTCTTTTCAAGATTGGTTGCTCAAGCCGAGAGCCATGAGGTTCTCCTTCGTGATCTTCAAGGCCAAAACAGCCCTACTGCGGCTTTTGTGGCTCAGTCTTCTCGTTCCCCTCGTCGTGGTACTGGTGGATGTGGATACAATCGTGGTTATCGCAACTATCAAAGAGGCAGAAACAATCGTGGAGGTCGTGGAAACAGTGGTCCTGGTCGAGGAAATAGTGGTCCTCGTAACAACAACAGGAACTTCTCTGGTGCTTCTCCCCCATGCCAATTGTGTGGTCTCCATGGTCATTTAGCTAGTTCGTGTCCTTCCCATGTGTCGTACCCTAACAGTGAAGCCCATTTTGCAAATTCTTTTCAGAATCAATGTCAAGTTAATCCAAACAATGCAAGTTGGTATGTGGACTCCGGGGCTACCGACCATATGACTCAATCTCCTGGTAATATTCATGACACTATTTCATATAATGGAAGCCATAAAGTAACTTTTGGGGATGGCAAATCTTTGCCTATTTCTCACAAAGGACACCAAACCATTGGCAAAAATATTCATCTTAAAAATGTCCTTGTAGTTCCTCAAATCACCAAAAATCTTCTTTCTGTCCACAAGTTAACCAAGGATAATAATGTTGATGTGCTTTTTTCTCAACATAATTTCTATGTTCAGGATCGGGGAACGAGGCAGGTCTTGGCTAAAGGTCGATGTGAAAACGGGCAGACGTAATTAAAGGATAATACCAAACACACACACCAAACACTAAGAGATGAAGATCAAAATAACACCAAAAAGCTTTCAAATAAGATTTTAATGATGAAAAATATTGAATGAAATGAAACAAGCTCAATGTATTCAGGAAGAACAAGCTTACAATAGCCTCTTGCAATAGTAATACACGATTAGGGTTTTTGCAAGGATAGCTAACAATTAGCAAAAAGAAATCTATATATAGCTGTCATAGTTTCGCATACAGTTTCGGTGGTGGCGAAACTGTACTGGCGAAATTGTAATTTCGCCCGGAAGAAACTAACAGTTTCGCCGGGAGAACATCTAGATGACTGTGCTCACAGTTTCGCTAGACAGCAAAATATATAAATTTAAACTAAACAAACATACAAAGGAAACTAACTTAGATCCTATTACAAAGAAAGATAAACAATCACTAATCTAATGGTGAGTCCAACCTATCTTGATCTTCAATACTCCCCCTAGGTTGGATCTCACCCATTCTGCTTGTCTTGATATCTCTAGTCAGCTCCAGCATCTCCCGTACCTGCACCTGATGTTTCCGGTTCAGCTCCTGCAGATTTCTTATCTTGAACTTGAGCACTTGATTTGCCTTGGTCACCTCCTGCTCTGTTAGCTCCATCTGGATGAGCACTAGCTTCTGCAAATTGTTTTGTCAGATCCTGGATATCCATGTTTAAATCATCTTCAGCTCTAATCTTTTTAGCTAGCTCCTTCACCTCAGCCCTCACTCCTCTGACTTTGTTTGCAACAATCATAAACAAGCTAGCCTCCTTCCTTGTCTCTTCTCCCGCTCCTGCTTTAATATGATTCTCACATAGAATGAGCAGATCTTCGTCTGAGAATCCAAAAAGTTCCATAGGGTCAAAGATTCGATATTCGACGCCACCCTTCACTCTAATAACAGCCTCCCCCATCTGATTGTCATAGAACCATTTCTCAAACCCTTAAAGACGAGAAGGGGAGAGATCTGCCAATCTTACCCTTTGGACAGTCTTTGGGGGCTTCACACTTAATACAATCTTCCCTTTTCCCGTAACCCAGTCATTGTTTTTCTTCGATCTTTTTCTTTCTGCTTTCATAAACCCAAAAGCTTCGAAATTATCGTTGAGCCCATTTTGAATTTCTTTCTCAAGAAGCTTGGCTCGTTCACTCAGATGAGCTTCACGAAGGGGCAACGATGCCAATCTTCTTAAGTCCCACTTAGGCAAGGTCTTAAACGCCTTGCTCTTGTGTAAATACATAATTCCTCCCCCTCTCCTCTTGATCATGAACATTTTGAGGTCAGGATTGTACTTCCAGCTCACAATCCTCTTATCCACCTCGTTCTTCTTTAGACCTTCCAGATTTTGAAATAAAGGGGTTAATTCTTCAGGTTCCTTCTCCCTCACAAACCAATCGTTCTTTTCCATTTCAATCACGTTGTTTTCATTCTCACTCTTCTGGATCACATAGGTCAGGGGCCTTTCGTCCACTTCATAAAACTCAGGCTCTGAGTCATAATCAATTAACTGCTCCTCTTCTACTTCCTCATCCACCAGACCCTTCGCAATGGGTTGCTCAGCAGTTTCAGCTTGTTTTCCCATCTGCTCTTCTCTAGTAAAGTACCGAGATTTATTCCCAAATCAACAAATCCAGCTTCAAACACATCATCATCTGTCTGTATATGCTCCATTTCAGGTTCTTCAGCTCTCTTGCCAGAGCCTCCTGCTTCTTCAGTTGTTGCCCCTGAGGTGCCCTCTCCTGCCCTCGATGAAGTACCCACATTCAAAAATGGGTACTTAGATGTGTCAGTCAGATCATCTAACTCATGTTGAGTTAGCTGATTAGGCAGGCCGACAGCAGCTTTTAATTCATTTACCTCCTTCAATAACCTTTTGATTAAATTATTCTGATCAACCAACATTCTCTGCATACCCTCCAACACTTCATCTTTTCGTTTCTCCCTCATCTCTTGATTCATCAGCTTGGTCTTCATCATGCTTAATTCATTTGAGAGAGAGGTGTTGAGAATTCTGATTACATCCTCGTCCAAACTGGTGTGTCTTTCAGTTTGTGGGGGCTCAGAGAATATTTGATGCTTCTGTTTTGTCCTCCTCTCTTGCTCCCCAGTATCAACCGTCATCTTGGACCTCTTTTCTTTCTCAATTCTGGCTGTAGTTGCCATCTCAGTCACTTCTTTCTCAAAGTCATAATCTTTCTCCTTAGCATATCTTTTTCTTTTCTTTACCGCCTCCGACTAACTTGGTCTAATCTCCTCTGTTCGTCTGGCTTCAGATTGGATCACCCTCCTGATGTAATCCCATCGATCAGGAGTATACATGTTTTCCCACAAGTGAGTGATCCGACCACTGAAGTCGTGCCTGATAGCACAGCAGTCGGCAAAGATTCGGGTATTCATCGACACTAGATTCTTGACTTCTCCGTGTCTTTAGATGTTGTGGACTTGATCGTCTATGATCATCTGAAGAAATCTAGGATAAAGCAGCCACTTATCCTTCTTTAGGGCCATTATGTTTTCAGCCATGCAGCTAAATATAAGATTTGCTATGTTAGCCTTCTCCCCTCTGCAGCATATAACCATAGCTTTCGCCCAGTCTAAGTTCAGCCCATCTGATCTACCTTTTCGGTGATCTAAGCATATTATGAAAACGTGGGTAATGTATCTCCACTCCTTGGATAGAAAAGATTTTTTGATTTCCTTTCTAGTCCCAAAAGGAGGACCTTCATATCCCATAGACAGGAAAGCATCAAACACCTCCTGATCAGTGAAATCAATGTCACCTCCAGTGTCTTCTTCTAATCTCAGCACCCGTGATATAATCTCTTCTGCAATGGTCACTTGATGATCCAGAACTTTAGCTATAATACTCTCAGAATCTCCCCTTGTGTTGTACTCAGCAGTTCGCCAGAAATCTCGAATGTGTAAATCATATATAGTAGTAGAATGAGAGATGGCGTATGCTATCGGTGATCTCTGCAACCATCTGATACAATCCCTAAATCCTGCTGCTTTAGGATGAGAATAATCTAGAATAGCTGTAATATTATTCCGAACATTGAACTTGAGATTCGCCATTTAGATCTGACAGACAAACAAACCAGGTTAGGAATAAAATTAGAATTTAAGTATTTACAAACGTAATGAAAATAAACAAATGGTAAGTGAAAATACAGATATATACATATATAATTAAAATAAACTTACAAATTAATTAATAATATATATATATATATATATTTTAATTTTTTTATATTAAATGAAACAGTTTCGCATAGACGAAACTATAATTTCGCGGAGACGAAATTATAGTTTCGCTCCATTTATATTAAAGTAGACAATGAAGAAATACAATTTCGACAGACAAAACATATAGTTTCGGCAAGATATGAAGATAGATTCGACCGGGCGAAACAACAGTTTTGCTAGGCGAAACTGAATTTTTTTTGACGAAACTGTTAGGTTCGCTCGGGCAGCATAACCACACAGTTTCGCTATATCATAGGAACTTTCGTTCAGTTTCGCTAGAAGATGGGGTAGTTTCGCAGAATGAACTTCGAGACTACCCAATCGACATAATCCAATCCAGACAAATGTGGGAAGATTAGCCTATGAAAACTAATGTTTTGAGTTCGAAACTCACATTAGAAGTCCAAAATCGAGTGAAAATGCAACAGAACAAGACAGAGACGGAGATTTGAGACAAAAGTCTATGAAAAACCCTAAACAGTACTTAGTTTCGATGAAATTAGATTTTTGCAAAAGTGAGTGATTTGATTCGAAACTATGTTTATGTACATAGGAGTTTCGCAGAGGAATAAAAATATAGTTTCGACTTAGCGAAACTATAGTTTCGGCGAGGCGAAACTATAGTTTTTGCAAGGTGAAACTATAATTTTTACCTAGCGAAACAGTAGATTCGTCTCAACACAGAAGTGTTAGCGAATCTGCTATTTCCCTAAACAGAGCTGCAAATTCGCTATGCGAAATTGTAGTTTCGTAGATATTTTTAAGAAACTCTAATTAAAAAATTAAATAAAATAAAATTAAAATTAAAATTAAAATTAAAAATATAATTAATAATAATAAAAAAATTGCCTTTTGAAAACTTTATTGCCCCACGATATCAATACTCATATATAAAAATAAAATAAGACTAAATTAACAATAAATGGTAGGAAGGATATGGTGTCATGTTTTTCTCGAAGTTTTTCAGATGATCATGACTTAGCGAGATTGCTGATATGTTTGTCCACTTAAACCCATTCCCTGTTCTTTTCAACTCGTGATCTGCAACTGTTTATCATGTTCTGGATTGTCTTAGTAACTCAGCAACTTGGTCCCTACTGATATTTGATAAAGAACTAGTCTCGTCATCAAGGTTTATTGAGTATAATCATTGATTTTGCATGATCACTATACTGAAACTACTTAATGCAACCACAATGACTGGCATATATACATATGGGACACTATAATGTACAGATGCGGACTCAACCTACAACTAAATGATGAGAGCTTCAGATCAATGCTTCCACATAGCAGAGAAGATCATCTAGGCGTGTTGATGAGAGCTTCAGGTCAATGCTTTCGCATAGCAGAGAAGATCATCACTCCAGGTCAATGCTTCCGCATAGCAGAGGAGATAAACACACATCTTTTCTTATGTAAAGTATGAATGTACATACAGTAATGGACTATTTGAGATTATTTAATGTTTGACTTAGAGGGCGTTATCACCGAGTCACCATCCCAGTGGGAAACACCATAAGCTTCACATCGATAATCTATATATACAGTAATAGGCTATTTGAGATTATTTAATGTTTGACTTAGAGAGTGTTATCACCGAGTCACCATCCCAGTGGGAAACACCATAAGCTTCACATCGATAATCTTTGACATCAATTAGCAACTCTCAACCAAGTTTTAGACAAGACTTGTATCTTTATGCAGACCAAAATATCATGAGGATAATCCTTATTACTGAGTTATGATCTTTAATTTGGCTGCATGATCACTTGTTTACTTTGTTTTTGGGATGAGTCTATCATGCATATCCCAACGTAAGATGTCCCCTTGTTCTAACTTCATTTTCTTGAATTCCTGAGAGAATAAAAATTAAAACTTATTATTAGTATGAGTCTCCCCCGAAATTTTCATTTGACAGCTTACTAAATAGAAAATTTCCTAACAACTAAAGTAAAAGAAAAATAAGAATAAAAAGTAAAGATCTATGGGACACAAGGCAGACAACAATCAAGACCATAAAGAAAATATGTACATATTTACAGATTAAACAGTTGTATTGCTCAGAAAAGATTTTCAAAACGATATTAATCCTAGCATAGAAATCAATTCATAAAAACGTGGTTTATCAAAGGTTTTTGTGAAAAGATCTGCTTTTTGATGTTTTGTATCACTAGGAATAATATTAATGAAACCCTTTTCTTGAGCATCACGAATGGCATGAATCCGTGTCTCAATGTGCTTGGTCCGAGAATGATGAATTGGATTCTTGGCAATCCCAATGGCTGCTTCGTTATCACAAAACAATGGAGTATGAAGAAAGTTGATCCCATAATCCATCATTTGATGCTGAATCCATAACACTTGTGAACAGCAACTAGAGGCAGCAATATATTCAGCTTCTCCTGCTGAGAGAGAAACCATGGTCTATTTCTTGCTTTGCCAAGAAACAAGGCAATTCCCCAAATACTGACAGCCTCCAGTAACTGACTTTCTGTTTAGCTTGCAGCCATTGGAATCACTATCAGAATAAGCATGCAAATCAAAATTCCCACCATAAGGATACCAAAGTCCCAAACGAGAAGAACCCTTTAGATAACGAAAAATTCATTTGACTGCCTTTGCATGGGATTCTTTAGGAGCTGATTGGTATCGAGCACAATATCCAACAGCAAAGGTGATGTTAGGACGACTTGCTGTAAGGTACATGAGAGAGCCAATGATGGATCTGTAAAGATGAGGATCGATTGGTTTTTCGTTTTCATCAGGAGTGAGACATGTTTGAGCCGTGAAGGGAGTCATCTCAGAAGAAGCGTCGTCCATTTTGAATTTCTTCAATATTTCCTTAATATACTTTTCTTGATGAATGAGAATTTCCTCTGGCTTTTGTTCAACTTGCAGCCCGAGAAAGAAACACACTTCTCCCATAATGCTCATTTCAAATTTGTTTCGTATAACCTCCTCAAACTCCTGACATAATTGAGGATTGGTAGAGCCAAAAATAATGTCATCAACTTAGACTTGCACAATCAACATCTCACCGTTTACCTCTCTTTTGAACAAGGTCATGTCAATGGTGCCTCGCGTAAAACCATTGCTTAAGAGATACTGGGTCAGTGTCTCATACCAGATCCGAGGAGCTTGATGAAGTCCATAAAGTGACTTATCAAGCTTGTATACTTTGTCAGGAAAGTCTGGATCTTCAAAGCCAGGGGGTTGACACGCATATATCTCTTCATCAATGTCGCCATAGAGAAATGCGCATTTGACATCCATCTGATAGACTTTAAATTGCTTGTGAGTAGCGTGCGCCAAGAATATTCTGATAGCTTCAAGACGGGCGGCAGGTGCGAAAACTTCTCTGTAGTCAATTCCTTCTTCTTGAGCAAAGCCTTGAACCACTAATCTGGATTTGTTTCGCACCACTATGTCCCGATCATCAGGTTTGTTCTTGAACACCCATTTTGTTCCAATGGGATACTTATTTGGTGGAAGATCGACCAGGGTCCACACCTTAAGTTTTTTGAACTGTTGCAATTCCAACTGCATTGACTCAACCCAGCAGGGATCTTGGAGAGCTGCATGTACGTTCTTAGGAACAGTTTGAGATGTAAAACAAGAGAACAAGAAAACATTAATCAATCCAGATTGACTCGCGTCCGAACTCCATCAGAAATAGAACCAATTATGTTGTCATGAGGATGATCTTTCAAAGTCTTGAAATCAGCAGTCATGGAAGGGATGTCAGTAGGTGGATGGTTAAATGATGAGCTGGATGGTGAGGTAGAGTGCGGTAAAGGAGATGAAGAAGGTGATGTTGATATGGGTGGAGGTGGAAGGTCAAACGAAGATGTGGAAGATGCAACATTGACTGAAGTATCATCAAGTGATGTAATGACGTGAGGCACAATAGGTTCAGCTGGTATGGGAGTAGGATGAATGATGTTTGTTGTTGTATTGGAGATAGACACATCATCATTGAAAACAGGAAGATTGAATGATTTGAACACCGTATCTGAGTCAAAGAACCAAGCTGGTTCTAAAGGAACATCAGAGGGATTAGATTCCTGCCAATCGACATAGAAGGACTCTTGAACGATACGTGTCCTCTTGTTATATACCCGATAAGCCTTTTGGGAAGAAGAATAGCCTACGAAATAACATTCATCCGACACGACACCAAATTTTGTCTTCTGTGCTTGAGTATTCAGGAGAGTGCACGAGCAACCGAATGGGCGAAAGAAATCAATCAAAGGCTTTCTCTTGTGAAATAGTTCATACGGAGTTTTTATCTTATCCTTGACTATCAACACCCTGTTGAGAACATAAGAAGCACAATTCACAGCCTCAGTCCAAAATATGATGGGTAAGGAGGATTCTATTAACATTGTACGTGCAGCTTGAATGAGGGTGCGATTCTTTCGTTCCGCGACACCATTCTGTTGAGGAGTTCTCGCAGCACTGAACTGTCTTAATATTCCTTTGGTTGCACAAAAGGAGTCAAAAATCAAGAGATATTTCTTGAGAGGGCATGTAAGTCCGGATGGCTTGGAAGTCCTAAACATCTTGAGAGGGCAGATGTAAGTCCGGATGGCTGTTAGTAAGTCCTTAAACTTGTTAATATTCTGTGATTAAGAGATATTTCTCAGGCTAGTTATGCTCAAATAGTTATATTTTAGGAATAAATAAATGGTATCACTGATCAACAATGCATGGTTTAAGTCAATTTGGGGTGACTTGAAATCTCGACAGTGTATTGAAGGATAATAATTATTTTACAGAATTTCTGATTGTGGGATCCACTGAATTATATTAAATCAATACAAAACATGATATATATCACTCCTTATGTTTCTGAGTAAAACCTGAAGTATAAGTTTAAAAAGGATAAAAGATATTGACAATCAACTTAACCAGTTATTTTAAATAAAGCTGGATAGAGTATTGACTTAACAAAGAACTATATGATCTCATTATGAAAATTCTTACAAAACAATATTGATTAATAAACAAATCCGATCTTGATTCTTTAATTGTTTTCATTATTTTGTAATTTTGTATATATTGTTTTCATTTTACTTCTATTTTGTTTAGGATAAGACAAATAAATAACAGATAAATTTTGAAAATTGAAGATTCATTAAATTAATTGGTCACTTGGTACATAAAACTTTTTGTTGACATACATAACGGATAATAAATGTTTGTGTAAACACAAGAAATGTTAAAATCTAAAAAACATTGAAAATTGTTCAAAGGATTAAACACACTCACGCGAATGGAAGATGTCGCGTGAAAACAGATGTCGCGTGAAAAATGGGAGAATGCGAAAGGATTTCTTGCATACTCAATTTGACTTTTAAATATCATCAGTCAAGGCGAAAAGTCATTTTTCGCTTCAACTTTCATCCGAAACTCTTTTTCGCTTCCCTTCTTAAAATCAAAATCAGAGTTCATCTTGTTCTTATTAGACATTCTACTCCACGTAGTCATTCACATTACATCTATACTGATCATTAAAGGTATATTTTGTTGAATATGGTTTCTAAAGAGACGAATTTCAAAATGGACCTTAACAACTTAAACTAAAATCTCATAAATGGACTTAAAAGTTGAAATTGAAATATGAAATAGACATTATGATCCTAGGCGACAGTTGTGGAATGATAGTCATGGAGTAAAATCATGTTTTTGACAGTCAATTTGATGGTTGGAATATGTGAATCGCACAAGTCCTATGAACAGACGTGAAATGGTGATTTCGCGTGAGAACTGTTCTCACATGAATCATGTTTTCGCGTAAGATTTGAATTTCACAAAATATGTTTATTCGCATGAAAGTAACGGTTGCATAAAGCGGGTTTTCGCATGATATGATATTTTCGCATGATATGATATTTTTGCATGATATGATATTTTCGCATGATATGATATTTTCGCATGAAATGATATTTTCGCAAGGTTTTTCGCATGATCTTAGTTTTCGCACAATAGAAATTTAGTTGCTGAAAGTTTCTAAGTGTGGAACTTTAGTTTTCACATGAATTTGTTTTATTTTCTAATTGTGAAAACTCAAATGTATATGATATTTTTGCATGATATGATATTTTCGCATGATATGATATTTTCGCATGAAATGATATTTTCGCAAGGTTTTTCGCATGATCTTAGTTTTCGCACAATAGAAATTTAGTTGCTGAAAGTTTCTAAGTGTGGAACTTTAGTTTTCACATGAATTTGTTTTATTTTCTAATTGTGAAAACTCAAATGCTGAAATTTTTCTAAGTGTTAACATTTTTTTTATTAAGTTATTTCAATAATTCTAATGTTGTTTGTTTGTGACATTGCAGATGGCTCAAATGATTTTTAATAAAAATCATAACTGCGTAGCCTACATAGATGATGTTCCTGAGGGAAAGAAACTTTTCGCTTCTATGATAGAAGGGCTGAAGAATTCTCGAATAGTCTATGTCATTTCTGCTGATCCAGCTAAATATTCTGAGTTGATCGATTCTTTCTGGAGTACTGCTGCTCTAGAAAAGGATCAAGCTGGAAATCCAATCATTACTGCTACTGTTAAAGACAAAAGAGTGACTGTATCTCCAGATATTCTGAACAGAGTATTACTTTTTGATGACCAACAAGATGCTCCAACTAGATTGGAAGATGACGTTGTTATTGATTGTCTGACTATGATGGGATACGAGTATAGATATCCAAGTCTGGAAAAGAAGTGGTTGCCACCATACTGGAAGTACTTATTTCATGTGGTAATACACTGTCTGAGTAACTTGAAGGCTGGGATGGACAGTCTAAGTGCTGTGTTTGGATCATTATTGGTTTCCCTGGTAGATGATCTTCCTTTTAGCATTTCTGGGGCAATTTTCCAGGCAATGCAAAAGAATGTTACTACCAACCTGGGGAAGAAATTTATTATGTATCCCCGATTTATTCAGTTGGTTATCAACGACGCATATCCTGCATTTGCTACACTGAGGTCTCCAAAATATGTTGTACAGACCATCAATAAGGAGATCTTTACTCATCTTACTAGAGCACATGGAAACAAGTGCTCAGGAGAAAGCTTTGCTAAGATTGGTAAATTCTCTGAGATAGATGACACTGTTGGAGATTTGGAAGGAGAAAATGCTAACACTGAAGAAGCACAGACTGGCACTTCTGCCTCTGATGCTAGAGACAATATTGATGAGGAGATAGAAAGAATGTTTGAGGAGGAGCCAATCAATGAAGGAAGAGTGGAAGGTGAAGTACACACTGCTTCCAGTTCTGAGACAGATAGTGATCAAATTGGGAATGTACCTTACATTCTTGAAAGAGATCAACCTCCTATTACTTCTACTTCTTCTAGGATAAGTACTGATGAGAGAGATTCTGATTATAATCCTGTGGATTCACCTAGAACTTCCATGAGGAGAAAGAGAATGGCTAGGAGAAAAGATTTCCCGGTTAGAAAACGGGGAAGAGGTGAAATTCCAAGAAAACCACGTACTCAGGTGATTATTACAGAAACTGAACAGCCTATTATTTCTGATACTCAAAGATCACCTGAGAAAGAGACGACTGAGGAAGAACATCCAGCTGGCTCAACTGCTACTGAGACTGAACCAATTCATATTTCTTATCCACCTAATGTCTCTGATCCTGTTTTCTCAACTCCACCAAGACAAGAAAATCTGGAGTTTGATGTAGATACTTTTCTAAACACTCCTCCATATTTCCAAGGAAGAGAAGAATCTACCAGTGCTCCTCACTCTATTACTTTGGAAGAACGAATCAAGAATTTGGAAAAGGAGAGTTATGAAAATCTGAAGGTTATATCTGAGTTGAAAAAGGAAAATGAAGAGAAAACAAAGCTAATTACCATGATTCATCTAGATTCTGCAATCAAGGATACAAGAATAGCAACTCTAGAGCAACAAATGAAGAATATTTTTGACTATTCATCGGGTTTGGAGAGGCAGTTGAACGAGCTGAGAGAGTTTATCTCTCAAACCTATTTCCATCAACCACCAGTTATTCGGTCTACAACTGTGGTTGGTGAGAGAGCAGGCGTTCTCCAAGTCCATCTCCTGCAGAAAATATTCAAGAAAGTGAAAAGGTCAACGAAGCTCAAGCAACTGAAGAACAACCAAGTGTTAGTACTACTGAAGATGTTTCGATTTCATCTGAAGTACCTATCACTGAAGCTTTTACATTTACAGCTTTCGTTGAGCTGGAACATATGATGACTCTTCCTATTGTTACTGAAGAAGATGATGAAGATTTACTTGATTATGGTAATTCTGATGATGATGAAGATTCTGATAATGATGAAAATGAGGATGATGATGACAATGATGATGATAATGGTGATGATGATGATGATGGAGGAGATGATGGTGGACAAGATGGAGGAAATAATAATGATAATAATGATGATGATGATGGAGGTGATGTTGGAGGCTTATCGTCTAATCCAACTGGTGATACTAGCACTGAAGATGTCTCAGGACCAAGTGCTAGTAATCCAGAAGGATATGATCCACTGGATCCTGATATTGAAAGTCTGTATGAGAAAGAGCTATACTCATTTCAACAATCAACTTCAACTGAAGCTATAGAAGAAGAGTTTGGGTTATTTGATGATGTTGAAGAGCAAAATAAGTATACTGACATTTTTGGGAACAAATTATAGGACTTATTCAAAGACATAGATCTGGAAGAAGGAGAAATTCCTACTGAGTCTGTAAGTGATCCAACTCCTTCTGGTACAATACAAAAGGACTCTACTGGGCAGATTGCTCTGTATACCAGAGGAGGATTGCAGTTCAAAGCACCACCACCACCCAAAGAGACTCATTTCTTATTCGTATCAAAGCCGAAAGACAAGTATGGTGAACTTTCTCATGTTATTAGCTGGGCTTATGATAGTGAAAAGAAGATGTATATGATTAAGAGAAGGAATGGAGAAATTGATTATCTAAAAAGCCCTCAAGATTTTCATACTTTAAGAGCTGCTGATCTTTATTCAATGGGAAAAGCTCCATTTTCCAATGAAAGAAACTATGGAGAAGCTGAATTAATGAGATCAAAGATAAGAAGAGAGATGAGAACTAACTTCAAGGACTTCAAAACTGCAAAGTCTAAGGTGATTGATGACTCTTCCAGAATTGATGAAAATACTAAAGCTCCAATGAAAATCAGAGTCTATCAACATCCCAAATACATAAAAAAGTCCCAGTACATGCTCCAGTTCCTCTAAATTCTTTGAAGCAATTTCTATCTTGGAGTTATGAGAAGGATTCAGGTCAGGCTGTGATCAAATGCATTGATAGATCATATAGAATCATCAATCCAGCTGACTTAATGAAGTTTGGCAAAGACGACTTGAACAAGCTGCTACATTGTCCTATCACAGCTGACGAGTCTGTTTACTTTTTGTCTTGCCAATATGTCTGGATGACAGATCAAATCCTTAGAAATAAATGGTATGCTTATTATGGTTCTTACAAGAAAACCAATGTTGACTTTGACTGATGATGTTTCACCGAGCCTAGGGGGAGATTGTAGAAGACTACAAATCATGATCATCAAGCTCTAAGTGTTATCTCTATAAATAAAGCATCATATGAATTATGGCATAGCCGTTTAGGTCATGTGTCAAATGATGTTATTAAGCTATTAAATAAAGCGGGGTTACTACAAGTCACTTCTATTTTGCCTAAACCCACTGTTTGTTCCTCGTGTCAAATGTCCAAGGCACATAAATTGCCATTTGATCTCAATACCAAACGAGCACTTTTTCCCCTCGATTTAGTTCATTGTGATTTGTGGGGGCCATCACCTGTCACTTCACATGAAGGTTATCGGTATTATGTTGCTTTTGTTGATGATTTTTCCAGGTTCACGTGGCTATATCCACTACACACCAAAACAATGTTCTCGACTATTTTAACTATTTTTATCACCTTTGTTCAAACCCAATTCTCTAGAAAAATCAAGGTTTTTCAAAGTGATGGTGGAATGGAATTTGTTAATAATCAAGTTAAAAAGATACTTCAAGCTAACGGAACGTTTCATCGACTCTCGTGTCCGTACACTCCTCAACAAAACGGACGTGTTGAACGTAAACATCGTCATATTGTCGAAACCGGACTTGCCATGATGTTCAATGCTAAAGTACCTTCGGCATATTGGGTTGAAGCTTTTAGCTTTGCGGTATATATTATTACCCGCCTTCCATCTAAAACTCTTGAAGGAAAATCACCATTTGAGCTTATGTTCGCGCACGTTACCAACTACCATAATTTTTGCACCTTTGGGTGTCGTGTTTTTCCATATCTTCGACACTATTCGAACCATAAGTTGGCACCGCGTTCGTTACCGTGCATCTTTATTGGATATGCAACTCAATATAAAGGATATCGATGTTTAGAACCTATCTCTCAACGTGTGTATATCAAAAGACATGCCACGTTTGATGAATCATTTTTTCCATTCTCCGGAGATCATTAGTCATCAAATAATATTAATCTTGAACTAACAACCTTTGTTGACAATTCTTGGACAGGCTCTACTATAGACAAAGCTCCTCCAATAATAAAGCCTGTTAACAAAACTAATCATAATGCTCCATGTGGTCTCTGTTTAGATGATGTAGATGAGTCTCCTTCATCCAACCATTCTCAAGAGCAACCCACTAATTCTGAGCTGAACAGTACGTCTTCATTCAACAATGATTCCTTTGAATCTCAGAATTCCATCTGCTTCTTCTTTCATGTCTTTTAATTGCCCTTTTAGTTTCAACACATCTTCTTGTTGAGCTTCCCGGATTTGATTTAACAAATCTGAATGTAGTTCCATTCTCATAGCACGTACCCGTAATGGTTTAGTCCTTTCTTTCCTACTTAGAGCGTCAGCAACTACATTTGCTTTACCAGGATGATACTTTATTTCACAGTCGTAATCACTTAGTAATTCTACCCATCTTCTCTGTCTCATATTTAACATCTTCTGATCAAAGATGTGTTACAGACTTTTATGATCCGTATATATTGTACACTTAGTCCCATACAGATAATGTCTCTAAATTTTCAGTGCAAATACTACAGCTCCTAATTCTAGATCATGGGTGGTATAATTCTTTTCACTACCCCTAAGTTGCCTGGATGCATATGCTATTACCTTGTCTTTTTGCATTAAAACACATCCAAGACCTTGACGTGATGCATCACAATATACTATGAAGTTATCTGTCCCTTCTGGCAAAGCTAAAACGGGTGCACTACACAACTTATTTTTGAGGAGTCCAAAAGCTTCATTTTGTTTTTCTTCCCACATATACCTTCTATCTTTTTGGGTCAATTCTGTCAATGGTTGAGCTATTCTCGAGAAATTTTCTATAAATCTTTTGTAATATCCTGCTAAACCTAAGAATTGTCGTATTTCAGTTGGGGTTTATGGAATTTCCCATTTCTTGACTGCTTCAATCTTTGCTGGATCAACCTGAATTCCATTTTGGATAACTATGTGTCCTAGGAATTGTACTTCTCTTTTCCAAAATTCGCATTTTGAGAATTTTGCATATAACTTTTCCTTTTATAACAATTCCAAAGTTAACCTCAGGTGTTGTTCGTGGTCTTCCTTATTCTTAGAATAAATCAGAATGTCATCTATGAAGACTATAACGAATTTATCTAAATAGGGTTTACACACTCTATTCATTAAATCCATAAATACTGCTGGGGCATTGGTTAATCCAAATGGCATCACCAGAAATTCATAGTGCCCGCACCTAGTTCTGAATGCAGTTTTGGATATATCGTCATCTTGTACTCTTAATTGATGATATCCAGATCTTAAATCTATTTTAGAAAAATAGTTGGATCCTTGTAGTTGATAAAATAAATCATCAATCCTAGGGAGAGGATATTTATTCTTTATAGTAACTTTATTGAGTTCTCTATAATCAATACACATCCTAAAAGTTCCATCTTTCTTTTTGACAAACAGAACTGGTGCTCCCCAAGGTGATACATTAGGATGTATAAATCCCTTATCTAATAATTCCTGTAATTAGGTCATGAGTTCTTTCATTTCAGTTGGTGCTAAATGATATGGTGCTTTAGCAATAGGGGTTGTTCCTGGTATTAACTCTATTTTGAACTCTACTTGACGAGGGGGTGGTAATCTAGATAATTCATCAGGAAAAACATCAGGGTATTCATTTATAACAGGAACACTTTCCAAATTTCCTTTATCAAGTTTTGCATCAACTATGTGAGCTAAGAAAGCTAAACATTTCTTATTTAAGTATTTTTATGTTTTTTCACAGGAAATCAATTTCACAATATCATTTGGTCTATCACCGTATATAGAGAGAGTTTTGTCTTCCTTAATCAAAGGAATCTTTATCATTTTCTTATCATAAATAATTTAGCATAATTCTTACTCAACCAATCCATTCCTACCACAATATCAAATCCTCCTAATTTAATAGGAATCAGATCTATATCAAAATAATATTCATCTAAATTTAAAATGCAGTTAGGAATTATTTCATCAGCTTCTATTATTTTACCATCAGCTAATTCTATCATATAATTATGACTTAATTTCTCAGATGTTAGGCTAAGTGATGGTCTAAAGGTATTCGAAACAAAACTACGAGTTGCTCCTGTATCAAATAATACTTTTGCGTACTGGTTATTGATAAGGAACGTACCCGTTACCACTTCTGGTTCATGGCGAGCTTCTTCAGCTTGTATTACAAAAGCTCTTCCACGGGGGTTGTTCTGGTTAACTGGGGCTTTGCCTTTCTGTTGTGGGCATTCATTACGAAAATGATTTTCACTTCCACACTGAAAGCAGACTGATTTGGGGTTGGTAGGGTTTTTGATATCTCGAGAGATGTGTCCTTTCTTTTTGCAGTTATAACAAACCACTGTCATACAGTTTCCTGAATGATATCTTTGGCAAATATTGCACTGTGGTTGTTTATCTACCTTCTTTCCCTGGGCTTCTCCTAAGAAATTTCTTGGTGGAGGTCGGGCTATCCTTTTCTGAGGGTTTTCTCCAAATCTTCTTCCGAGTGGTTTTCATTCCACTTTCTTTTCTCTCCTATTTGTGGATGGCTTAACGATCCATTTCTGATCATTTCATCTGTCAAACTTCCTGATAGGATTACTGCTTCTTCAAAGGTTTTGGTTCTTACGGATTTCACTAACCCTCTTATTTGTGGTACTAGCCCCCAAATGTATCTTCCTATCCTTTTTGATTCAGGGGTTATCAAATGTGGTACTAACCTGGACAATTCATTATACCTGTCAGTATATTCCCGGTGAGCAGCTCCTTTCATTTCTAGTGCTAAGAATTCAACCTCTAATTTTTCTATTTCATTATAAGGACAATATTTTTCTATCACTAGATTTCTAAAATCTTCCAACTTATCTTATTCATAACATGTCTACCTCTAGTGTGTACCTCCATTTTCCACCAGGATTGTGCCTCTCCTTTTAGTGAATGAGAAGCAAACAGTGTCTTGTAATTCTCAGCACAGTTACTGATTTTCAATACTCCTTCCATTTCATCTAACCATCGTAAGGCTTGCACGGCTCCTCCTTTACCATCAAATTCTTGGGGTCTGCGGGACATGAAGGTCTTATAAGAACATCCTTTCTAGTCTCCATTCAGGATTTCTTCTTCCTGTTGTTCTTCTGAATTAATATTTTCAGGCCTTTCCTATGGGTGTGAGGTGGTTCTAATGTTCAGATTCTGTTGTAGTTGGGTTATCAGGGTAGGTAAGGTAGCTTCTATTTGTTGAGCTACTATTTGAGAAATTCTATCATTTTCATTGGTGTCAGTAGTCACAGGTGTTTCTTCCCCAAGTCGGGTTCTAGGTCGTCCCACTTGAGCTGTTCTTCGTACAGGCTGAGTGTTTCTTTTTGGCGGCATGATTCACTATAGTGAATTTTAACATTAGTATCATAAAAAGATATTCTAACACAAAATCATTTAGCATATATCAAATAAATATTTCAACATAAAAATACATATATTTATATCATTTAAGCTCTTATTTCTTTATTCTGATAAGTTAGACTATAGTCTTCTAGTTTTTGCGAATCCAATTCCATATCTTTGTGAAGATATTCTTCTTGGGCGTTTTGAGTTTCTTGATGTCCTTCTGGATTCTCCAGATTCCTAGCTGTATTTTCTTATGTTTTCTAAGAGTTTGCCGAGCTGTTCTCACTTGATCCAACTCTTGTCCTTTAGTTACCTTATCTTTACTCTCTGAGGAATCAGAATGTTGCATTTCTATGTCCTCCGCTTGCTTAGTCATAAACCTGTTCCCACATTGTATCTTTTTCCTAAGGGTCTTAATTGTATATCCTCCAACATGTACCGGTGAACGTCGAACATAGAATTTGACTTATTCTCCATTTCCAATTAAGGAATTTCCATAGCTTATTGGGGTTCTGGTTCAGGTGTTATTTCCTTAGAGTTGCTATGGTCTGGACACTCTGAAGGATCGGTCTCATTATGGTAACTATCCGAATTCATAACTGCATGAAATTCTTTATAATGTTTCACAAAATGGTTAGTCACATATTATTATAATTATTAAGCATGAAATCATAGAATCACAGAATTTCGCATAATAATTATATCATATAAGTATACCAATATTCACCATTAATTGAGCTTATGGTTATAGTCTAGGTATTTTTAGCATACCTAATTCTCTATAACAAATGGCTCTGATACCAACCTGTCACATCCCGGCGGAAGCGTGAAGCGATATATTGGATGTGACTTGTTGTTCAGAACACAATTGATTACAAACAATTAAATCACAACAACATGAAAACGTAAAGCACATATTTCATTCATATATATATTATAGATTACATCATTACATATATGTCAAAATTTGACGTAATCTTTATTACAACATATTCTTTAACTAAACGTCTTCAGGTATGATGGAAATGTGCATCCACTATCACACTGCCATCATAGATGTTAACTGTTAAGCTTACACAAACTCGACCTTCAACTTCACCCCATCCGTTGTAGACGTCAAAGGAAAAGTCAATATTGTTAGTTATTTTTACCTAAAAAAGCATACTCAAATAGTCAACATAAAGTTGGTGAGATCATAGGTTTATTTCCAGACAACACATTTTATTGATGCACCAATTACAACCAAACATGTTCACACACATAATCATACTGTCACGAAATAATTCACAAGATCAGATAGTAATACATCTCAACCCCCATTCGGTTGGTGCAGTAAATATTCAAATAGCATCACAACACTCATCCTGTTGGTACAAAATATTCTCCTAGTAGCGCTACTAATATTATCAGACGGTTCCTCATTCGAATTAATGGTTGTATCACAAATGACAGTAAGTCTCAAAATATTTTCAAAAATAATGCATCAACATAACCAGTATGCTTTTTCCCCCAAAAACTTTACAAATACCAAGAGGTCAAAATGGGGCTATGAGTCTCACCGTGTCTCCAAATGGTAACCTATAAAATAATTTATAAGTTAGATAAAAATTTCTTTAAAATTTTAGAACCTCAGATATAATAACTTTTTGAGGTTTAGCTGTGAAATAATCAGCTAACATCATCACAAAATTCTCAACTTTTATTTCACTATATATAATTTGTTATAATTATTCCAAAGTCTACAAAAATCACCAAAATATCTACTGTTACTCAAAAATTACCAAAAATTTGCAGAATATTATTCCAACAGTTTAGATGATCCCATAATTTTCTTGATGTCCAAGTCCTAACCGATTTCTTTCTGTAAATCTCACAATATTACCAAAATTCACTAAAAATAGTAAATCTCACAATATTACCAAAACTCACATCTATTGAATCTGATTTATCATAGCTTCAGTGAATTTTTCACGATTTATCGTATCATAGCTTCAGTGAATTTTTCACGATTTATCGTACTGATTAAGTATTTATTTAGATTTTTCTATTACAGGTCACTTAAAAATTCATTTTTCAAATATAATAAGGAAATAAAATACTAAATAATTCCTGGAGATGTTATACTGGAAAAGAGTCATTCTGTGATTTTTCCAGAATTTTTCCCGAATTATTTGTATTTTAGATTATTTTCTTGATTTTTAAATAATGTTTATAAATTATTTAACTTAGCATATTTTTACTAACATTTACAGAAAGATAAGTAATTATTTTCTAAAGATTTTTCAATGTTTATTCCCACAATCGTAATTTATTTAGTATTTTTAATTTCTCTTAATATTTCAAGACAAATTCTCATTAAATCAAAAATATATCTTTTTTTTCAAGTTTTTCTGATTTTATTTGATGGATGTTAAGGTTTCAAGATTTATTAAGATTAGTTTTGGTACATATACATGTACCAAAACAAATTATATGTGTTTATAACACATGTAAATTTTGGCATCTTAAATATTTAGAAGGATTTTTAACCTTTGTAATGAGAAGAGGGGGTTGTCTTGAGTTCTTGGATGCTTGTCTTGCTTGTAAAACCGAGAGATAGAGAAAAAAAAGGTGGTGATGGATGTTGGTGGTGGTGTTTGGCTACGGGTGATGGTGGTGTTGGTGATGGTTGTGCTACGGGTGATGGTGGAGATGGTTGTAGTGTGTGGTTGTTGTTGGTTGTATGAGGTGTCCTAAGGAAACCCGAAAGTTAGAGAACAAGTGGTAGTGATCGCGGGTGGAGTAGAAACCAAGAGATACAAAGCTTGAAATTGGTTTTTGGTTGTGGTGTGTATGGATGTCTAAAATTCCGAGAGCTTTAAGGATGTATGGGGTCGGTTGCCATCATGATGCCTACCCCTAGCTTTGGTGAGTGTCCCTCTTAGGTGTGCTTAGTCATTAGATGAGTTTAGGTGGCACTAGGGGAAGAGATCTCTTAGTGTTCTAGTAGATTGATGGTGCATGCATGTTAGCCGAGAGTCTCCAAGGACCTGCCACCTCATTTTTTTTGAAATGATGAGGTTTGATGACTAAGGGACTTTGGATGCAAGGTGGTGGTTTGAGCATGCTTAGTAACCGAGGGGTTTGGGAGGGTGGTTTGGTGTTTTTAGTTTAGTGTTAATCTTAGTTTTTAATTAGTGTTTTGAAGGTTTGATTTGGTTGTGTTTGTTTTGGTTTTGATCCACTTAATTTGTATATATATATGGATGCATTTATAGATGTATATTAATACATGCACAAGTAAACTTTAGCAAGCATGTATCCATGCTTGCTTATAATACACATATGTAGTAATCATAAGTCTAAATTATCGGTATATATATATATATATATATATATATATATACATACATGTAAAGTATATATCATAAGTAAAATACATATGTACGTGCATAAACATGCATGCTAAATTTTTATACATGCGTGTAAATATGCATACGAAACCTTCAAATATATACATGAATGCACACGTAAATCGTATGCATAACATGCATGCAAACATGCATACGTGAAATATATATATTGTTTGACATAATAATATTTATTCAGTCGTAATATAAATTTTAAAGTCGAAAGTCATTCGTTTACTTTTTGGGTTGTCACACGTATTTATGTTCAACATATATGTATCAAATACTTAAATACCTTTTTAACAATTATAACAACATAAAACTTATAAATTGTATTATTGGTTCCGTGGTTTTATTTGGTTTTCTCATAAACCATCCCCTATATATATACATATATATACATATATATATATACATATATATACATATATGTATATATATACATATATATATATATATGTATGTATGTATGTATGTATGTATGTATGTATGTATGTATGTATGTATGTATGTATGTATGTATGTATGTATGTATGTATGTATGTATGTATGTATGTATGTATGTATGTATGTATGTATGTATGTATGTATGTATGTATGTATGTATGTATGTATGTATGTATGTATGTATGTATGTATGTATGTATGTATGTATGTATGTATGTATGTATGTATGTATGTATGTATGTATGTATGTATGTATGTATGTATGTATGTATGTATGTATGTATGTATGTATGTATGTATGTATGTATGTATGTATGTATGTATGTATGTATGTATGTATGTATGTATGTATGTATGTATGTATGTATGTATGTATGTATGTATGTATGTATGTATGTATGTATGTATGTATGTATGTATGTATGTATGTATGTATGTATGTATGTATGTATGTATGTATGTATGTATGTATGTATGTATGTATGTATGTATGTATGTATGGATGTATGGATGTATGGATGTATGGATGTATGTATGGATGTATGGATGTATGGATGCATGGATGCATGCATGGATGCATGGATGCATGGATGTATGTATGTATGCATGCATGCATGCATGCATGCATGCATGCATATGCATGCATGCATGCATGTATGCATGTATGTATGTATGTATGTATGTATGTATGTATGTATGTATGTATGTATGTATGTATGTATGCAAACCTATGTTACTTACCGGCTAATTTGGTAGTCGAATCATTACTTTTTCAAATGATTTCTGTAATGTAGATTAGTGGACTTGTAAGTGCACATTAGGGCTTGGACTTAGTTAAAAATTAAAGACAATATCATTATATTACTTGAGTTTTTATTTGATTGTAATGTATTATTTGATTACATTATTTAATGAAATGACATTTATTATCATTTCAACTTATTTCATTCCATGTTCTATGAACAATCGATTCACATTCGTCCGCCCTATGATTCCGCCATGGGTCGGGGTGTGACATAAAAGACATGAGGTTTTTCAACATAACCTACTTATAACATCCATAAGGTTAAATATTTCTTCAAACTAGAACAAATACACATAGTCATTGAAGAATTATGTGACAACCCTAAAAATTATTTTAGTATATTACGTCGAAAAATTTTTATATATTAAGTTACGATCGCGATTAGGGTATGGTTTGGTATAAATACACTATGGATATACATATGCATGTTTGCATGCATGTTTATATAGTGGTAATTTACATATGCATGTATGTAAATATACCCAAAATCCACACATACGTATATAAATACACAAATTTTTACGTATGCATGTTCGTATACATGAAAAATTTGTTAATGCTATGGATGTTTGGTATATATACATGTATGTGTACGGATGTGATATATGTTATAAAGATCAAATATGTGATGTATCTACATATATATATATATATATAAATATATACATAGCTTACTTCTATATATGCTTACGGGTACATATATATATATCAAGACTTAACCCAACTAAATCAAATCAAGAACAACTAAAAACTTAACTAAAACCTAAAACTAAAAATACCAAACTATCACCATAAGCACCAACCATCGGCCACCTTGTGCAATACCACCCGAAAACCACCGAACCCCGATCCTTTTGTCTTGTTTGTACACCAAACCGCCAACACTTCCTAAACCACATCTAAGCCCCGGTTCATTGAACCCAACAACATTTGATAGTTTGCTAAAGTCAACACATTAATGAAGCAAGATGACAAAAAGGAGGTGATAAACTTGAAGCAATCTCTCGGCCACTCTTTCTTCCAAACCAAGCCTTGTTTTTCTTGCTTTCACACACTACAACCTGCCACCACATCCTTCTATCCTACACCTAGATGATTAAGGTGACTAAGGAAGCTAGTGTTCACACTTGAACTTCTTCTAAGGCTGCCACCTTGCAACCCCTTTCGGAAATCTCTTAGAAACCGCCACCTCTTCCTCTCGATCTCTCGTTAAAACTACCACCAAGACATCCTATTGAAGACAACACACCTAAGCTAGTTCTAGAGTGAATAAATAAACATCCGGTGTTCCCCGATCTTAGTTCCATAAATATCCATACATTTACAAATTTTGCAAAACATAAACCAAGCTCTTGTCTCTCTCTATCTCGCAGATTTTTCACCACCATTGAACCACCAAAGCTGATCATCATCTACTCTCTCTTTGCCTCTCCCTCACCCACGGCTTTTACTCAACAAACCATAACCCCTACCTTGTCTCTCTCGGCTTTGATACAACAACAACCACCACCCGACAAACACAAAACCAACAATCATCGACATCCACGACCTCGTTGTCTTGTCTCTGGATCCAGAAGTCAGAAACATCATTAAACACGTTCATCAAAGGTGATAAATGAATTAGATTACATATATGTTACAAAACATATACATATATACATACATATCGATATGTATATATAAATGGGCTTGGTCACCTAAAACCAATTTAGCGAGACTAAAAACCATTAGTTTTGACTAATAAAAGTTCCAAAATCCAGGAACATGTATTTTACAAAATATAT